>NW_024121234.1:189035-268360 GCF_016745375.1 Pimephales promelas
TCAGTTTGTAACTGTTTTCTTTATTTCACATGTAAAGAAAACATCTTAAAGATGTTTGTTTAACTTTTCGATTCAGTTTTAAATGTTCTGTTGGTTGTATTTTATCCCAGCTTTTATGTAGTGTTAAAAAACTGAAACAGGAAGTGCTTCTGGACCAGTGTTGTTTACGTCTTGTGAAATGGTCTATACATAAATTATATTACTTTGTTTAATATTAATATTTCTTTTAAATCACAATATAAGGTTAAAAATACTGTTTTAATCTGTAACATAAGCAGTCAACCCATTGTATACTTCCCCCAGATAAAAATTCTTTGAAGGTAAATATGTTTCTCAGAATAAACACTGAGAACTGGGAACATAATATGTATTAGTCCATAATACAATTGTGTTCTACACCAGCGCTTAATCTTTTTGTGTAAATCCGTCGATATATTGGCCAGCTGTCTACCTTTTTCGTACACTGCCGGCATTATTTCACCTTTCTTAATCAATTGTGACATCTCCATCCTAATCTATCTAAACAGACCTCATTTTAAGAAGAATATTCTGGTCTGAAATGATTGCGGTATTACTAGTACACACGGCACATATGATTATAAACACTCGTGTTGGGTGCAGTGCTGGAGTGGTGAGGAGATTTAGAGTCATTTTGCATGCAATACGCACTCGGGGCATATTATACATTCATTCCACACAATGTGATTAAATGCTTGTTTTCACAGAAAATGCACTGAATATGAACAATACCACCACTTTCCTGAGGGAAAACACTGCTTTTATGAGCTTTTAGTCACTTTGCATTCTAATCTGTGAATCTTTAGGGGGATTTGATATGCTAACCATGCCAGTTAATCAAAACCTCACCCGCAATTTATTTATTCTTTCATGAATTCCCACTTGTGTCCTTCTGTAAGAATCTCCTAAAACTATGTCTGAAGTTATTGCCATTTTTCTGCAGTGGAGAGGTGAATATCCTCTGTTGAAGTTGTGGTAACCTCGGTCTCCTGTGTGTGTGTGTGTGTGTGAGGGTAGTTTGATTAGTTTGCTTGGCCAATCATACCAAATGCAGCATAGATTAAATCTAACAGGGATCTTGATAATTACCCACAATCCTTAGTCATTAAGGAATGTAAATCTACCTCACATCTTTATTCAGGGAGAGATTTTCTGAATCACTCTGTGTTTTGAGAACACATGAAAAATCCGCCCTTTAATTTTATATTCATGAATAGGACTACACATTTGGGCTTGACATGCATACATTATTTTTTCTTGAGATTAGTGTTTAAAATGAATGCTAATTATATACAGTATATATTAAATATGTTTTAGTCAGTAAAATTTGTTAATAAAAAAATAGATTTGATTAAAATACTAACATATAGATATCTAGTATATCTAATAATAATTCAACGTAATTTCAAAAATGTTGTATAATTTAATTTTTGGATATAGACAGGAAGGTTATGACCTCTATGATACAAGCCAATATCATCTTTTTTCATATAGGGTAATTTGATAATTTAATTAACCTATTGAAACGTTTACAACTAAAGAAGCTCACAAACATATACTTTTGCCTTCAAATACTTAAAGTAATTGATCACCAAAGTATACAGTGTTTGTGGCAAGTGTCTAAAACACAAATTTGTGTGTGTTGTTAATGTGAGAAATATCCTTCAAAAGATAAAGCTTTAAAAGCCGCTCGGCATTATTGAATTTCAGCCACACAATATGTTTATATTTTCTCTGAGAAGGAAATCAAATGTCAGTATTCCCAACTGAGCACAATTAGTTCCGCCAGAGTGTAAAACGGTCTGAAGACATGAAGCTCTGGTCAGCGTTATCGACGGCTATAGCAGAGGTATTGAATTTTCCAGTTCGCCAGAACACAATGATTCATTTTCAGCTGTTTTGAGTCCATTCTCATATCGTTTTACTAGGCTGCTACCGGACCAGCTAAGAATAAACCAGGCCATGTGCTGTCTGGAAATCTTTATTTTTTATTTTTTTTTTGCACTCTTCATTTCACTATTTTTAAATATATTTTCAGAGATAAGGTATTAGGTAATGCATCATTGCGGTCAGCAAGCAGAAAAAGTGTTTATGCACAGCTTGACTTCAAATAAATCATGCAACAGTCATCAGGAAATCATTAAAATTCACATCTTAACCAAAACATATGGAAATGCCAATGTATTAAATTGTTTGAAAGGAATTCACATGCGTGATTAATAAAAAAACGCCCTTCGGAAGAAAGCGAAAATCCTGCCGGCAGTGAAAAGAGACAGCTGTCAGGTCTGTTGTGGCAGCCAGATACGAGTGACGGAAGATTCTCCTGTCTCGTTCGCAGAGGTGTCATCCGTGATAAATAAAAGAGAGGCTCCCGGGTGGTCAGAGAAGACTCTGTTTAATGTCTAGATGGGGAGAGGGACCGAAGCCCCTGAGAGGCTAAAAAAGAACCTGAAAGTGTTCATTTCACATGCAATAGTCTGTCAGATTTGGAGGAAAACTAAACCCCACACTCACACTTTGTATTATGGAAATGCCGTTGTATGTTTTATACAATGAAAGAGACATTTACATTTCTTCACCTTCTTTCCTGAGCGGCTCCTGAGGCCTCAGCACATCTGTGAGTTTGAAGAAATGTGCTTCACCCTGCAGCAAAACCATAAAAGTTTATAATACAGGGCTGGTAATGTATGTTTAAGGTGGTTTTAACTTGGTTTTAAATATGCTAATGTTAATTATGCCTTTTCTTCAGGCAAAAGTATACACACAACATAGTGTGTTGTCTATGTAAGTGTGTGTGTTTTAATAGCACAGCCACAGACTTTGGTATTTTGGCACTTGAGCAAAGTTTGAGACGTTGCTGAAATCTCTTGTGAAACACATGGAGTTATTGTAGGTCCTGTTTACACCTGGTATTAAGATGCGTTTATCGGATTACAAGTTGAGGGCGCTAAATACAGGTGTAAACGGGCTCTAATAGAGGTTGTCGAAAACGCACTCGACCGGATTGCTTTCGTAGTGTAAATGCTCATGTGGTCAAATGTGTTCGAACAGCCATAAAGACCCCTCTCCGCCTACACTCTAAAAAATGCTGGGTTGTTTTAACCCAATTTTGGGTCAAATATGGACAAACCCGAAATGTTGGGTTAAAAATGTAATGTAAAAATTTAACCCAACGGCTGGGTTAGTCCATATTTGACCCAAAGTTGGGTTAAAACAACCCAGCATTTTTTAGAGTGTACTGACCTAACGTGTAAACATTACAGGAAGTGTGCAAATTTAAACTTGAAGACGAAAAACGTACCAAGCGCAATGTCCTCTCGCCATCCCTGATTTCGCTCTTGCGTCTGTCCGAGCAGAAATGAAAGCTACTGCTCTCCATATGTTTTTCCGTCGTCTCCAGTCGTGTTAAATTGCGTAAGCTTATTTCGTCCATTAGATCGAAAGATCTGAAAAAGTCCATACATTTTCCCGCCAATAGACCCTCCTATCGAAGAAATCAGAACAGAAGTGATTGAAAGTGGACAGAAGAAATGGAAGGGCCTTTTAGATTGGTCCTCATCTGAACAAACTGGTAAGCGGGAAACTTTAGCCACATTCTCTGTTTGCCCTCCTTTGTATCTGATTGCTATGTAGAAGACACACAATTTAGGGTAGCACTTAATTTTGATGGTTGACTATAAGTAACTTTGTCAACGTTACTTATAGTCAACAGAATGTGTTACGGGACCATCAAAATAAAGTGAAACCCAAATTAGTTGTTAAAGAGATCTTGTTTGTGATTTTCTTTTCTTGTAGGTACCATAGACTGTAAAAATAAGATGGCCGACATGTTTCCATTTCTTTCCACTGTAGAAAAATGAAGGCAAAATATCACAGATTTGGCCGCTGCCAATGACGTCATTTGGAGCCAGAGTCTGTGCAGTAGAGGTGGAGCCGTGGACTCAAGGTCTCAAGCAATGTCAATCATGATGGTAAACACCGTTTTTATAGCATCAAATAACTAATTTTAAGAAGGTTTTTTCGAAAAACGAACACTTGAACATACATCAAGATGATTTGATTTAACTAAAATAACTTATTTGTAGTGTATAGTGTGACCTATACTGCAGCCAGCCACCAGGGGATGATCAAAATGTTTAGGTTTCACCTTCCAGGATGTGTGAGGGATACTCGGTAGGTACACACATGACAGAATTTTTATATCTATGGGCTGTGTGTGTGCACGCACATGTAGGTCAGTAGGGTATATTAGTGAAGGTAGTAGAGCGTCCCTGTGTTCACTCCAGCGTAGATGTACAAAGCCTCTTTCACTTCCTCCTGTCATTGCTGACCCAACCTTCCTCACCTACACACTCACCCCTCATACTATATATCCCATAACCACTGACATGCAACACTGAACATGGCTAAACACACTCGCTCTTTCTCTAGCTCCATTATTTACTATACAGCACACGGATAACTTCACAAACCAACTAGCATTCCACTCAATACTCATACTCTTCATGTTAGAAGGCAAAATAAGTTGAGTTAAGGTGCTCATGTTGGAGAGTATGGTTCAAAAATGTTTGTCAATAAAAAACGGCAAAAAGCCTCCTAAAAAAGACAAGCAATAAAACAAAGATTAGCCCGTTTGCACCCTGTGTCATCGTCAAACCACCATCCTTGCTTTAGAACCTTCCGAAGTTTTTACTCTGTGTGACGCTATCGACGGGTCACTGCAGGCCCGAGTTGGAGCTGTAGAGAGGAAGATTAGCATTAGCTTGTGGAGAAAAGCGCTAATGAAGTGCACATAGCAGGTTATCATATGTCTCCCCCTCACACACCTGTGTTCCCATGATCCCTTCACAAATCAAATCTTTGGCCAATCCTCCAGATGGGTAATTGCGGACAGGGATATGATAAGCTTTTGTAATAATAGAGATCTGTCAATCAATGAATGCCACATGACTTCTCGATCCGTGGTGTTTACTCAAATGGAATGGAAGTATTTGGCCGGTGCCACTCGGGCCACTTCCTTTTCTGGGGCTCTGAAGAATGTTCTTGCTTCATTTCATTAACTGGGTGGGAGTAAAAGCAAATTTCCCTTATGAAAAGCAATTACTGCACTGCTGACTGGTGCTTTTGTGTGCGGAGGAGAGAGTTCCTGTCCCTCTTCTTCACATCTGAGACTTCTGCATCATTGATTTTTAAATCACAGCCAGACATTACAGATTTTCTCTTCACTTCCTTTATAAAAGGATCATTTGATGCCCTCTTCAAGATCTTATTTAGACACCAAGATAAATATATATTTTATCTTTTCACATAATATAACATTATGTATATAAACCATCATTCAATAGTTTGGGGTCAATGTTATTTCTTTATAGTATTTATATATCTAAATATGATTTTAATGTTATATACAATTCATTTAATGGTTAATGTTAATTTTATACAATTTGCATGCATGTTCTTGGTTTCCTTTTCCACTACTTAATAAGAAATGAGTGAGAACCAGTGAGACCCTCATAGCAATTCCATATCAACCATCCAGAACACCCTAGCAACGCCCTGGCAACCACTCACCACATCCTAGCATCACAGCAGCAAGTTCTGCGTGGGTAAGCACCAGTCCCAGTTCCTCAGTATTTTCAATTTTCCAAATATGATTGCCATGACCTTTCCCTGACACCTGCCTGTTTTTAATCTCAGGGAAATTTGAAGAATATTTTGAGAAAGCCTTTAGACCTATTTTATTTATTAGAAATGAGAGGATTTCATGTTATAGTGCAACAAACAAACAAACATTACTCTTTCTTTCAATCTAGGTATTGAGATAAGCTTGCTAAGATGAATGTAAGTGCCAACTTATTAAATGCAAGCAATTTCAGTGATTGTGTCTTCTTTAAGCTGTAGTGATTTACAATGTGTGATAAAGTCTTACAGCTCATGATCCTGTCATGATCTATGTGTCTCAGATAAGTTGTGTTACAGTACATTTATGGGGTAAGGAGTGCCAGCAATGCAAAAAAAAAAAAGATATATTAACAGATTACTCCGCTTTGATTTTAAGTAATGGTGTAGGATCAACAAACACACAGCACAAGTACTGCTAAAGTAGTGGTTATCAAAGGCTACGTTCACACTGCAGGGCTTAATGCTCAATTCCGATTTTTTGAAAAAATTCTATATTTCTGTTGTCCTCTGACTCTGTGCTATTTCATGGTGCTCCCTGAACAGAGCCATACTGCCAAATTTTAATTATCAACTTGAATTGCATTTTATTCAATACAATTTCCTAATCATTTATTGTCATGTGTGCTCTTGACTTAATGGACCTGACAGAACTGATGTCAGTTAATAACAAATAATCTCTTGATTTATTTGTTGAACCGATTACTTCCAGAGGAACTACAGTTTATCTTTCTATAAGATAACTTGTAACTGCTATAGTAACATCCAACTCAGTAACTTGCATTTATCAGTCGTTTTGCACTTTATCCATTCAGTAGTTGTTAGTTACTCTTATCTCTCCTTTTGTAAATAAAATCATTTTATTACACTTGTGTCTACGCTGGTGCCCTGTATACTGTAGTTAGGACTCATCTGACTCTCTCACACTCACCTTAGGTGACATGTGACCAAAATATAAAATCAATATTAATATTAAATATTAATATTTAAGACCATAAATCACTACGGGTATATGAATCAATACACCAAACTAGCATCCTGCACACAGAAACTGTACTGGAATGAATAAAGAGCAGAAGATGAAGCCATTTTAAAGATATCATTTTCATTGGGGCCTAATTTATGTCCCTGTTCTAATTGAAGCTGATTTTAACAACAAGGTGGCGAACAGCAGGAATATATTCCCACAGCTCATTGTAATAAGGCAATCAGTGCACCTGTGTCTTTTTGTAACTAGAGACACCTTTTTTTCACCTGAGCTCAACCGATATGTGCAGAGCTAATAAAGCATGGCTGTATAGTCTGATTTGAGAGGGGAGATACAGAGAAGTAGAAACAAAGTTATAAAAACAGACAAAGTCAATTATTCCATGATAAATATTTTAAAGAGTAGTATACATTGATGTTACATGACCTCACCACTTTGCATGTGAGTACTGTTTTGGAAATAAATGTTTTTGGTTTTTTTTTACCCAACATTTATTTGCAATTGTCTGTTTATTGTGTAAAGTATGTGATGGCAATCAATGGGAAGAAACACTGTATTAGCGGTATTTTGTGTAACATCAACCCCTGTAGCTAACGTTCTGGCAAGGTTCTTTCAAAGTAATTTAATTTTTTTCCAGTAATGTTTATAGAATGTTTGTTCAGAGTTTATCATGGTCTTTCATAATATTCTCAAAATGGTAGCACACAAACGTTATTAATACATCGGTCACGGAGATTTTTTTTCCCGAAACGTTATAGTCTGACGTTTTTTGTTTTTTTAAGTGAAACCGTTAGGATGTTCAGGAAACGTTCAAAAGTAACATTCCCATGATGTTTGCAATATAATAAAAATGTTTCTAAAACATTTAAAAATGGGGCATTTTGAATGTTCAGGGAGCATTCAGAAATACCATATTCTTAACTAAATGGGAACGTTAGCAAAACGTTCTTAGAATATATATTTGTCAGCTGGGATTGTGCACTAGCACTTGAAAAAGTTGTATACCATAATTAAATATATTTTACAGAATAAAACAATGTCACTTGATGAACTGAACCACCTATTCAAATGCAAGTGGGCCGCTGTATTAGCAGGGGTTCAAAACAGAGCCTGCAGTATTTGCAGGAAATGAGAAAGTCAAATGCGGGCTGACTCTGTGGGACAGGAGCCCGTCTCAGCGCTTAGCTCGACCCGCCTGACGTAATCGGTTCACACTACGTGATTTAAGACGTCGGTCTTTAGATTTAAATGTCCCATTAGAATTCAATAGATGGGAGAAGTGATAAGCATCTAAACCATAGCAGGGCATGTGCAAGCAGTACAAAAAGCTGATTAAAAGATGCGCTAGGCAGTTCACCCTGTGAATGTGCAAGGACTTGTCACTGTTGAATCAATGGCATCTTGATTCAGGCTGAAATCTACTTGTCGGCAGCCAAAGCATTTTTGTACCTCTTAAAGTCTTTTACTTCTGTAATGTGAAAGAAGATATTAAATGTGAAAAAAGAAGAGTGGGACTTAATTTGATCCATTTGTAAATGATTGGATTGTGGGAAGTGGGTGTTACATCCAAAATTGGAGCGGGTAGTTGGCAAGGAGGTGAAGTCATTCCAGAGGCTGAGTAAGTTTTAACTTTTTTTTTCTCCAAAGTCTTACGGGGTTGGATAATACAACATACAGGGCAATACAACGTAGTATTTAGCATAATTACTGACAAAATTATTAATTTTTGGGTGAACTAACCCTTTAATTCATTGTGTTTCTTTCTGGAGCATCCATGAATGTTTTCAAAGTCCCTCAGTTTGTCCTCAGTGAGGGAAAAAAAGTCCCCGTCAGACACCAATTTCATTATTTAGACCAGCCGCCAAATCGCACGCAAAGCGGATTGTGGGTTATTGTTGGCGGTGAAGCTACGTCTACACTGCCTTCAAAAATGAACCAGATGGAGGCATTTAAGATGGCATGTTACGCAATCACTCAATTCTGACTTCCATTAATCCCTTCCTGCTCTAATAAGGCAGCATTTTTAACTTATTTTTGTCTTGTTCTCCTGGTGCGACCATGAAAGCTATCCACCGATCCACTTACACAGTACAAGAATCACTCGGATAACCAAGAGTTAAAAAAGAAGGAAAAGAAAACCAACTATATATTGACCAAAACCCTTCTATCTGGTGTTTAAAAAGCAGCAAATCAAAAGTCTCCAGTGGCTTTAATGCAAGGGCCTGACTTCCTTTTATTCCACTGAACAAACCCCCTCTTGAGCGCAAGAAAGCCTCGGACAGCAGAAGTCCAGCCTCCCATGCCCCCGATGTTGCACTCGCTCCAATCTGGCTTTTCAAAGAGGCAAGACCTTTTGGGGCTTTCAGTGACTCAGAGAGCTCAGAGTCCTGGTGGTGCCACGGAGACCCGCTGGTTTTTCTCTGGAAGAGTGATATTGTTGGAAAATGAGAACATGGAGTCACACAGCAAGTGAGAACAAGCTAAATGCCACCTACTGGATTCAGAAAGCCTGAGGGACAAACTCACACTGCTGCCACAGAGTACCGGCTCTATGCCTGACCTTTAACTCCGTGTCACAGCAACCTGAAAATCACACAAGACATGGATCAGAACTTTCATGGTAGAAACTGAGTCACACTTGGCACTGTTAGGAAGTATTGAGAGTTGTATACCAGAAAGGAGATGGGATAGGTTTGGTCTTTTAGAAATTTGATCAGAAGGCTGGTTTTGTGAACTTGAAATATACTGTCATATTGCAGACTGATCTCATGAAGTTGCGTGTGTATGACACGCCAATTCGTATTTCCATTTTTTGCGTGCTATCAAGACGCATAAACGCTTTTCAGCGTGTTTATGAACGCCGTTGACTTATCCTTATTACTGTATATATAAATATGCGACTTACCTCAACCCCGTCCCTAAACCCAACCGTCACTGGGGTTAATGGCATTTATGACTGTTCCCTTACCATCCTAGGAAAAAAAAGATCGCTCCCCAGATGTAGATCTACATTTTGCTTCGTTTCGCGCGGACATTTGACGATGTGTACAGACACGCGGATAGCTCAAAATGCGTAGAGATAACACGCCACTTGACTCGAAAGTGGCGTGTATGTTTACGCAAAAGTCATGATGTCATGTTGCATATTGTCACCTTAATTTAAGTTGAGTCAGTTTTAGTTTTATTGACTGATTTTTTTTTTTTAAATTCACTAGAATTTTTGTATAAAAGACACCTGTCCTCAGCATCAAACAGTCACACTCCAAACTCAACCATGGCCAAGACCAAAGAGCTGTCGACCTGCACCAGGCTGGGAAGAGTGATTCTACAATAGGCAAGCAGCTTGGTGTGAAAAAATTCAACTGTGGGAGCAATTGTAAGAAAATGGAAGATCCAACCAAGATCTCATCCCGTGGGGTCAAAAGGATCATGAGAACGGTGAGCAAAAATCCCAGAACTACACGAAGGGACCCGATGAATGACCTGCAGAGAGCTGGGACCAAAGTAACAAAGGCTACCATCAGTAACACACTACACCGAGAGGGACTCAAATCCTGCAGTGCCAGGCGTGTTCCCCTGCTTAGTACATGTCCAGGCCGTCTGAAGTTTGGCAGAGAGCATATGGATGATCCAGAAGAGGATTGGGAGAATATCATGTGGTCAGATGAAACCAAAATATAATTTTTTGGTAAAAACTCGTCGTGTTTGGAAGAAGAAGAATGCAGAGTTGCATCCCAAGAACACCATACCTACTGTGAAGCATGGGGGACGAAACATCATGCTTTGGGGCTGTTTTTCTGCAAAGGGGACAGGAACACTGATCCGTGTTGAGGGAAGAATGAACGGGGCCTTGTATCGTGAGATTTTATGTCTTCCATCAGTGAGAGCCTTGAAGATGAGACGTGGCTGGATCCCAAACACACCGCCCAGGGCAATGAAGGAGTGGCTTCGTAAAAAGCATTTCAAGTCTCCAGACCTCAACCCCATAGAAAATTTGTGGAGGGAGTTGAAAGTCCGTGTTGCCCAACGACAGCCCCGAAACATTATACATACACTGGGGACAAATAATTCTTGACACCACTGTATGTAATATCCCATGACCAACAAATGCTTTGACTCCAAAAGCCTCAGATGTCTTCCTTTTGCTGGCAGCCTCATTCATGTTTGTGGTTCTAGACCATCATTCATTCACACACCCACGCTGCGTTTCATTGGTGCGAGGAGTGAACGTGTGATACGGCATGAGCCAGATGAGCCACACAATATATATCAGCTCCAGTGCATTATTGCATAGCAGAGCAACTGAGGCCACAGAGAGTCAAATAATGAAACATATATGTGTAGCCTGAAATTGAGATTTGCTGTTTCAGGGAAATGCTGGAGAATGTTGCTTAAATTATGAAAGTCAGAAATCTCTGTTAAAGCCAGACTGCTGTCTGTGTTTATCCCATGAGGATAGTCTCTTTCTCACTCTGTCAACCTCTCTTGTTCGCCTACACGCTCATAAATTGAGTGATTTCATTACAGCGTGCGATAAATATATTATTTAAATGAGCTTTAAATAAAGAGTTCATGCTTTGCAATGTAATCAGTATATTTGTAAAATCCCATCGCTCAGTCTGTTAATATAAAGAGAGTAAAATCCATGTCTCTGAGTAAACAGAGTTCTGTAATTAGAGATTGTGGCTGTGCTTGACTTTGCAGTTTGCGTCCGTTTAGCTTTACTTATGAAGCAAGCTAATTTAATTAATCAATTATCTTCCCTTTTGCAACAGACAACAATTTGAGTGTTGTTTTCAAGTGTTTGATAAGCCCATCATTTTCTCTTTTTGATAAATGTACCTCTGGTGTTTATTTACAGTGTGTCCACTGAAGGAAAAAACACACTTATTATTGTTGTCTTGTTTCACGCATTCTTAAATCAAGTCACATTTACTTGAGAAGCAAAATTTGACAAATGAGATAAGTCTTGTTTTGTGAATAATGTATGAAAATGAAGTGTGTTTATGCTTTAAACAAGAAAAAATATCTGCCAGTGGGTTCAGAAAAATTAGTTTTCAGCAAAAACTCACTTAATTTTGATCCTTTTTTCAGAAAACAAAACTTAACATAATGCATAATTTAGCATCTCAAGTAAATGTATCTTAATTTAAGAATGTTTAGATATTTATGGGAAACAGGACAAAAATGCTGCGTAGGTGTTTAACTCTATACTGAGTTTTTCCTTGTCAATAGCTAAAATAAAAGGCTTCCTAATGGATCCTAATGGCAAAAGTGCAATCCTAAACTATTTTAATCAGCTGACCCCACAAATTAGCTCATATTAGCAGCTCGGCTTCATCATAAGCGCATCTGCACGGTTTGTGGTTCAAATTGCTGTGACTCAAAGCTGTTTTGTTTCTCTTTCTCCGCAGCGATGGCTTTTACTGGCTTGGAGCGCTGAGCACACGTTTGGCCTTATCGAATGAAACAGCGCTGGAATATTTCACGTTGGTAAATATGTGAACAGTAAGGAAACAGGCCCTCGGGCCAAACTCTGCCAGGTCTGCTGCTCTCAGCACAGGCTCGGCTCTGACGGAACGTCTCATTAATGAGAGAGGGAAATGTCACATACAGGCAAGCGGGGCGAAGCATTTTGACTTGCCCCATAAAAGTCCACGTGAAATAATGAGATTCCCTGTTACTACTGCTGCTCGCACACGGTTTGCAAAAAGGGTTGTGTTGTCTTTTAAGAGAACTTGTTGCGTTTCCAAATGGAAGTGCACATGCAGATGAAATGTACATCATGAAAATGCACAAATCAGCACTTCCTTGACTTTTGTTATAAAATGAACAAATGGGAATTCTGTGAGAATGACTCTCATTTTACGTCTGCAAACTGTTGCAAGATGACATTATAATCCATTATTAGAGAAGTGGTTTCTCATAGATTTGTTTTGAAATCTAAAATGAACCAATTAATTTATTCCATTCCTAAAATAATGAAGGAATTTTCAGCCATTTTAAAAGGTCACAAACCATAAAAGAATGGAGAAGACGACGTATGGTATGGGACAGTACTTTCTCTAATATTATATTATGAACTCTAGGGCCAGATTTACTAACAGCTTTACTAATTTTACTAACTGATTTACGACGACGCAAACCCTCTTTGGCGTATAGTTATTTTTGTGGCTGAGCTTACGGCATATGCATTTGTAGAAGTTTCCATTTCAGACACAACATTTATTGAAGGAGATATTTAATCTCCTTTTGGGCTCGTCAATTTACTTGTATTTGGGCCATTATTTAACTCCCAAAAAATGTGCTCTTAAACAGACACTTGGTAGATTGTGTTGGTCATTATGGAAACCAATCAATCTATCTGTCCATATATTCATCCATCTATCTGTTAACTTTGAGCATTGACAATAATGTGTGTTAAAGAATGAAAATTGAATGAATACTTGGCAATACCATCCAAATTTGTGTAAATCACATTCAATCTAACCAGAGCTTAAAGCTTTAAAAACACTCTAAGAGATGATCTAATCCACGACAGACATGAGAGTGGAAATTCATATGTAAAGGCCATTCTGTGCCTCATAAAAACAAATCTTCAAATGGGACCCTGCTTAGCGGCAGAGGATGAGTTTGCTTTGATATCATGCATTTTTGATTAGTCTGGCCTCGGCCAGTCTCCCGATGTGCTGGCGTGTGAAGGGCAGAGAGAGAGAGTTTGGAGGTCACGCTCACAGTCTGAAATCCCCACAGCAAACAACCCTCGCGCATCCCAGGAAACAAACACTCCAATATGCAAAGTGCTTATCATTTATCATTGAGGTCCACTAGCGAAATGGTGGTTGAACTCAGGTCAAAGTTTTTTTGCCTTTTTTTTTTTTAAGTGTACCTTGTCTTTTGCAGCCAAAGGCTCAGTGAGGTCTCTCAGTCAGAAATGTAATGGGAATGTATGACCGTTTTGTTCTTTGACAATCTACAGCCACATTAACTACCTCTGACATTGAAGTGACTGGCCCAATTAGAGTCAAATGACACTCCTGCGCTGACAAGTGGATAATTATGTGGGAACCCAAGTCGTCTGTGAATCCCTGTTTAACTTTTAACAGAGAAAACCGTGTCCATCTGTTCCACTTAAAAAAAAATGCTATTTTAACTATCAGCTTTGATCAACAAAAAATATTTTAATTGCATTTATTTGATATTTAATAATATTAATAACAATAAGACATTACATAGTATAAATAACTATATATATATTACGATCATTAGCTAAGTATATTTAAATTAGTATATTTAATTTAGTATTTAATATTTAATTTCTCAACTTGTAAGAGAAAATGTATTCAAAACCATTTCACCAAAATTTGGGATGGATTTAAATACAATACAAATAATTTGATAGCTGTAAACATTACATAAGTAAATACAATTTTTTTTTTTTTTTTTGAAAATCTGAAAATGACAGACAACTGCATCTAATGCTTAAAATAAAATTCATTGGAGACCAATTATTATAGACCTGTTATATTTATGGAATGTGCAAAACATGCTACATCTGTAAAGGTTTCCATTGAAATGAACACATATTTTAACATTTCCTGATGTTTTGAATTCAAAGGTTGGGTGACTCATTTCCAATTTAACACATTGATTTTTTTATTTCTGTTTCAGACTCATGACTTAAATCTTTAAAAGTGATGAACAGCTTGCTTCGCTCCAAGGCAAGTTTTTATATCGCACAAAGCTGCATTTACTCCAACTAAAGAAGTAGACCGTGACATATGCTGAACCGGAGTTCAGAGATGCCACATTCACAGTTAACGTCGAGCCGTCTTTTATTGTGAGCATCTGCGCTTTTACTCTGACTCGCTCTGAATGAGAGAGAATGCAAGGTGAAAAGCCCTGGTCTTGTTCACAATCCTGCTGTTTGATGTCAGCAGACACAAGGGTGACAAAATGTCACTTTAATCAGCCGTAATTAGGAACGAGGCAGAATACCTCCCAGGGTTTCTACACACTCAAGATAGCTGCCGTCTAGTGCTTGCTTCACAGTCAGGGTGACAAGAAAAAGAGTGACAAAACAACCTCGGGTCATAGCCATTTATAAATAAAGGTGACGCATCTGACGGATTAAGACCATAAAGCAGCCATAAGCCTTGACTAGAGCTTGTACTAATTCTAATTAATCTTATTACTTAACATCAGATGTATAATGCAATAGAATTCTAATCTATTATTGAGACAAACACTATCATAGATGGAATCATATTTAATCCTAAGGAAACTATGTATAAGAATCAATTATATATGCTCATCATTTCTTGATTGTAGTACTGGAGTCCCACAGGGATCGATTCTGGGACCAATTTTGTTTAGCTTGTATATTTGTACATTATATTAATACAAGATGTATTATTGACTATTTGACAGATTAGAGATTAGTTGGGCATCACAACAATATGGTGGCAAAATATGATGCATTTTGATGACGTTACTCATTCTGATTTGTACATGATGGAAGAGGATGATACAGTACATGTCCGTCAGTCCAGATTTAATCAGATTTATATTATGAAAATACCTCAGGTGCATGTTAGCGGCTTATAGGAAGATTTACTCCCTGCAGCTGCAGATACAGTAGAACAATCTAAAAACAATCTCTTTAATGAAATTTTTTATGCCGCATCTCATCTTGTATAGAATAGGGATTTAAGCAAAAAGCATCCAAAGTACAGATCAGTGAGAGCACAACCTTCTTTTCAGTCAAGGGGAATTATTTTCAGGGGGAATCAGGAAAAGCATATTCCCAATATGATGCTTTCAAGAGTTTTTCTTTTTTTTTTCCTATTAATCAAGTGTCATTGGAGAGAATCCAGAGGTCTTGTCATTGCGTGAGAATGGCCTACGTGAAGCACGCAGTTTAATCATTGATTTGGTCTCACGTGGGGAACCATGGGATAGCTTATTTCATCTGTTAACCACATTTAATGCAATGTCCTTCCCTTGACTGAGCAGCTCAAATGTTCGTTTTAATGCAGCATTCAGGACTCAGAAAGATTGCATAAGACATATGCAGTAATGCGTCGTAAAATGTATTTTAAACAAAGTAGCCAGTTTCTGACAAGAACAACTCAGGAAACTAGCGGCTCTTCGGGAACAAAAAGGGAAACATAAAAGAGAGTGTTGCAACAAATTTGATTTAACTATCACACGTGTCATATTTTAATATTCACATATAGTACTTACACAATTTTTCAAATGTTTGTGGTCAGTTTAGAAATGATTCAAGCTTTGACATGATGCATTATCCTGCTGGAAGTACTGTAGCCATCAGAGGATGGGTACATGGTGGCCATAAAGGGATGGACATGGTCAGAAATAATGCTTAAGTTGGCTGTGGCATTTAAACGATGCTCATTTGGCTCTAATGGCGCTTTTCCACTGCATAGTACGGTACGGTTCGGCTCAGTACGCTTCGACTCGGCGCGGAACAGTTCGGATCGCTTTGCGTTTCCATTGCAGTAGTACCCCTTCAAAGTGTGTGGGACTGATCGTTATTTGCGCGCGCCTCTACTGCCATGACATCATCTTAAAAGCGCCACATTTTCAAACCCACAACACAGGAACAATGGAGACTATCGATGGGATAGTGTTCCTGATTCTCGGTATGTGGTTGTTTTTAACTGCTAGACGGAAAAATGTGTTTAAAATGAGGCTGATGGCAGCAAAACAAAAAATACTGCTAAAAAAGTGTCTCGTGTCGCAAATCCAATGACGCTAGTAGTGATGCAGGGAATGACGATTCTGTCTGACCAATCAGTGATCTGCAGTGTTTCACGTCACATTTTAGTACCGGTACGGTACGCTTGGAACCTCAACAGACCAGGTACCATTTAAAGCGTCCTGAAGCGAACCGTACTGTACCGTACCATGCAGTGGAAAAGCACCACAAGTGAGACGTACCGAACCGAACCGTACCGTACTATGCAGTGGAAAAGCGCCTTAAGGGGCCTAAAGTGTACCAAGAAAACATCCCCCACACCATTACACCACCACCACCAGCCTGCACAGTGGTAACAAGGCATGACGGATCCATGTTCTCATTCTGTTTACGCCAAATTCTGACTCTACCATCTGAATGTCTCAACAGAAATCGAGACTCATCAGACCAGGCAACATTTTTCCAGTCTTGAACTGCCCAATTTTCGTGAGCTCTTGCAAATTATAGCCTCTTTTCCCTATTTATAGTGGAGATGAGTGGTACATGGTGGGGTCTTCTGCTGTTGTAGCCCATCCGCCTCAAGGTTGTGTGTGTTGTGGCTTCACAAATGCTTTGCTGTATACCTTGGTTGTGACGAGTGGTTATTTCAGTCAACAGCAAACACAGAACGTTCCCCTAACGTTCCCGAATGGTCTGATGAGGTTATTTTTTTGGGAACCAAACAAGAACGTTATAGGAACGTTCCATGTAGGTTATTTTTAGGTTCCATTTTTATAACGTAAGGAGAATGTTCCGGGAACGTTCCCTTAACCTTAAGGGAAAGTTCTAGGAACGTTCTGGGAACCAAAAACTAACGTTCCCAGAACGTTCCCAGAACCTAAATTTGTTTGCTGGGAAGTTGCTCTTCTATCAGCTTGAATCAGTCGGCCCATTCTCCTCTGACCTCTAGCATCAACAAGGCATTTTGGCCCACAGGACTGCCTACTGGATGTTTTTCCCTTTTCACAGCATTCTTTGTAAACCTTAGAAATGGTTGTGCGTGAAAATCCCAGTAACTGAGCAGATTGTGAAATACTCAGACCGGCCCGTCTACCAACATGTTTTGGACCAACATGAAGGATGATGGTGTTACAGCACTCCCGGTCTCCACAAAAAACCTCACAAGTATCTGAAGTCAAAATCGAAGTATGCTCTGAATTTTTTAGCTCTGGTTTAGAAAAATGAACAGAGTATGACATCATCATTTTCATATTGGTATCATAGCAACAGTTGAATTGAAACAAAGCTCTTCCGCTTTTTTCTTTCTACCCTTCCCTGCTGTTTCCTCCATTGTGCTGTATCACTGTCCGATGGGAATGCTTGCACACTGATTGTGAGAGGGAAAAAAAAAAAGGTTGACTTCCACCGTTCCTCAGCATGCCGTCTGCATGCAGGCCCCGGTAATGATATTCTATTGAAGGCTGTTGGGGGGAAACGTGACTGGAAGATTATTTTGAGTTTTTTTTTTTGTTTGTTTGTTTTCCCTCCTGCCTCTCCTCTCGCAGTCCCCTTTTCCTTAGGTTCTAATGCTAAGGCTTGCAGACAGAAGAATTGTCTTGCCCAGAGATATCAACTACTCATTATTTTTTGTAAACTCATTTCCAAACCAGATGCTCGTACATCATATTCTGGTGATAAAGCAGATTACCTCAGGAGCAGCTGAACACCGCAACACAAACTTTGTTTGGTTCTTCCTCCTAATATACGGCAGACAGAAATGACATTGGTGTTATTGGAACCAGTCGCAGCAAGCCCAAAACTATAACCGTGTTTCTCCAAGCCATACATTTCAGGCGCTGAAGTAGCAAAATAAGAATAAAATGCACTTTACTTATTTATTATTGTGCATTACCTTAAAATAGCTTTAGAGCAGCAGCTACTCTTGTTGATTTGTGTATTTGTGCAGTCTGACACAAGAAGTTCACCTTCAGGAGCTCATTGTTTGAGTACCTAAAACCAAGTCAGAAATACATTTACATTTAATATCAGTGCAATGTTTGTAATGCAGAGATGTGATCTCCTGAGGCTATTTCCAATGCTGAAGGGGGATGAAATGACATTAGTGCGTGAACAGAGAGCACACAACACATTATAAGCTCAGGTAATGGTCTGGATTTACCGCAGTCTGGATTTGGCTTTGTATTGAAGTTTACCACCCTGATGCTTTACTTTGAAATAAACACAGACTAAGTGCTTTGTGAAGATTTGCCCCTTATGTCTGACATGGAGCGGTCTGGCTCGGCTGTGTTTGTATGTGAAAATGCTCAAAATAAACCTTGTAAGAAACAGCACTTCTGTCAAATCTCAACTAAAATCAAAAGTGGCTAGTTTATTTTCTCCTGTAGTTTTTGTGCGAGTAAGGGTCATTGGCAAAAAAAAAAAAAAAAACATTGTAAAGGCAAAAGACACTGTCCACTTAAACCTCAGGATTAAACCGTTTTTGTTTTTTACTATTGTCTGTGCTATATGTAAATATTAGAAAAGCTGTTAATCGAATTTATTTAACAATATGCTGATTATTTAATCAATTTATTTAAATGAAGGTTATTTGAAGACAGTTTAGTGCGGCAGACAAAAGCATAAAATACACGAAAACCGCCTTAACATGTATTGTTCTTTTTTTCTTTATCAATTTGTTATTCTATCACTGGCCACAGCGATCTATTTCGCAATCAAGTTGGGCCATTTCCTGTGTGTGATTTATTTGTTGTTTTTTTTAATTGTTAATTAAAATTAAGTTAACTTATACTGTGAGATTGATTTCATACCGGCACAAAAAATATATACTGTATATATAAATAAAACAACCAATAAAAATCTTAATTTCATTTTGTTTGTTTTTATTAGGAATTCATATTTTTGTTTAGCATGTTAAAAAAAAATCAAAATTGACAGTAAATCCCTTTATTTAAAAAAATATTTCAAATAAATGCTGTTCTCAGAGAAATGTTTACCACAAATATGATCTAGCCAGAAGGTTTCAGTAATAAATAGAGGTGTGACATAATATTGTGTGTTTATTTGTAGTGTTCCTCCTGGCTGGGCCAAAGCCTTGGCATGCTAACTCTGAGCTTTGTGTCGGACTTAATAAATGTCTTGAAGGTGTCATTTTGGAGAAACTTCATAGGCTTAGGTATGTGTAATATTTATATATATATATATATATATATATATGTGTGTGATATATATTTAATTATGAATTATTACAGAATATATTTTCTATACTCTTTTTAAATTGAAGAATACATGTTAAAATAATATATATTCTTATAAGTATATATTAAAAATGTGTGTGTGTGTGTGTGTGTTTACCACAAATGATTTACATATATTAATTTAAATTGAAATAAATGTTAAAATTATTTATACAACATTTATTAATTTTAATAAAACAATTTTAATAACAATTACTTTATTAATGTATTATATATTTTTATTTTTATAAAAATATAATACCAATTTCTGTAGAGAATGGAACATTTTTGTTACCACGGAACCATCCAAAACAAGGACTATTTTGAGATCGGATAAAATCTCTCTAAATATACAATGAGATAAATCAGCTGAAATGACTAATTAATAAGGTGGGTAAGGTAAAATAAATAAAGGAATCTCCAGTGGAATGATCTGACCTTTGAGTTTCAGGAGGTGGAAGGAGAATGGAGACACAGGAGAAAAGACTCAAGCATGAGTGAATGGGCTGAACTTTTCCAAGGTCTCCAGCTTGGTCTTCAATTCTCCGCTGGAGGCAGAAGCCCGAGGCGCTGTCTCCACCCCGACGTCCTCGGATTCTCCTCCACTGACACGTGCCATGGAGAAAGAAAGAAAAAACATAGAAATAAAGAGTGGAAGAGGCATAAGAAGAGAGAGAGTTACGTTATCTTCCATCGCTGGCATCTGAAAGATGGACCACCCACTCAACGCTAGTCTCTTTCTCCAGTCCCAGAGGTTTTCCCCAGGTAACTTCTGTCACTTACGATCTATCACTTAGTTCACGAATGAAGTCATGCTGCAGAAGCAGCTTACCTCATTCCTATTTCTGATCTAAAAAAAAAAGTCCTTTTACTTTCAGAGTGGCCCTGATCAAACACAAGGGTGGTCATTCATCTTCAGTCATCGCAGAATGATTTTAATGACTTCGAATTTTGGACCTTCCCTTTGAAATGCATTTTTTATGGAAGTTTGTTTCAATATTGCAATTCTGACTTTTTTTTTTCCTCAAAATTTCAAGATGTAAACTCACAACTGCTAGTTATAAAGTCATAATTGCTGAATATTAACGTAGTTGTGAGAAATAAAGTGCAACATATTAACTTTATAACACGCAATTGCAAGTTTATATGTCACAATTCTGACTTTTTAACTCGCTTTTGACACGTTAGTCCATGTAACTTCTCTTCCATTATGGCTCTGGGAAAAAATGATCAATTTAAATGATATAAAATTATACATTTAGCATATAGCAATAGGTCACATGACACACAACAGCGAATGGCATTTAACATCACACTTTGAATGTCTATATGAGTGTGAGATTTGAGTGGAAAGGATGATTAGCTTGATAGTTAAATGGAATTAGACAGTTTTAACATTCAAAAATCCATGACAGAAATATTAAAGTTTGTGTTCAGTAGTGAAGTAAATGAGTTGAATACGATGCAAGATTCACAGTTAGTGGTGCAGGGTTGGCTTTTCCGTATGAGAGTTTGAGAGTAGCCAAGAGCCTCGGCAAACTGCTGATATGATGGTGTGTGTGTGTGTGTGTGTGCGTGCGTGCTCATTATGGGTCAGAGAGAATGACGACCCTGGTCTCTACTGTTGAGGCAGCTTTATGACTGTTCACTTCTGTAAAAGAAGGTGTCCACAGAGGGCTATAACAGCAAAGACCGACTCAAAGTGACTGTAGCTTTGAGCCAAGGTGAGGCTGTGAAGAACAGAATGTGTGCTGAATAGACACTTTTGCCTCGGGATCTGTTGCTTCTTGGGTCTGATGTGAATTTTCAACACAAACCATATTAAGGATAGATATTACCTTCCAAGCCCTGCCAAAGTCCCTTGCTAGTTGCTACCTACAAGTAGTATTGAAACTACTCTTATTCACTGTTGTTTCATTGTGCCTGTACTTTTAAAAAATGTAGTTATATCTTGCCTTCGATGAATCTCTCATGTTTTCGTGTTCCTCTTTTGAATGTCGCTTTGGATTTAAATGTTTTTCAAACTGTTCTCTGTTGAAATTAGAAGTGGTATACTGGTTCAGAAACATGAAGCATGAGAGGTAGGTAACACTTTATAATAACTACACGCTAATAATCATTAGTTAAGCATGAGTAAACCATTAATTCGTCATTCATAAAGCATTAATAGACATTAATAAGCAGTTCATAAATACAGCTATAAATGCTTTCTTCTTGATTTAAAAGCATATCTATAATTTGTTTAATAATTGTATTTTCATCCTTTATTAATGATCAATTTATCATTTCTAAATGAAGAATTGCATTTTTTATTAACCAGTTATTTAAGAGTTTTCAGTGGTTCATGCGATTACTTAGAGCGAGTAAGTAAATGATTAATAAACTATTTAAATGTACATTCATACATCTTATTATTCAGACATATAGTGGTGGTAACTTAATGTGTTAATAAATGCTTTATTAACATGTATTAATGCTGTAATTAAGGGTTAATTTGGGTAGTTATAAAGCATTTAGTAGTGGTCAGTTAACTATGTTCGTGAGCTCATCTAAAGTGAGGACTAGTCATGCCTTGTAAAGCATTTTTAAAGGCTGTTAAATATGTTCTGTATCACTGCGTTGTGTTTGTTACATTTTACTGTTTAGAAGATTGACGAGTCTTTAAATCACCTTTATAAATGCTTTACAAAGCATGAATAGTCCTCACTTTAGATTAGCTCACAAAAATAGTTAACTAACCACTACTAAATGCTTTATAACTACCTGTATTTTCTACATTTACTTACACTTTCTAAGTGATCTTATGAATGACTGACAACTCTTAAACAACTGGTTTGTAAATAATGTTATACTTCATTTAGAAATTATTAATTGATCATTAACAAAGTATGAAAATACAATCATTAAACGCATTATAGATATGCTTATAAATCAAGAAAAAACATGTATAGCTGTATTTATAAACTGCATATTAATGTCTATTAATGTTTTATAAATGATGAATTAACTGTTTACTCATGCTTAACTAATGATTAATAGTGTGCAGTTATTATAAAGTGTTACCTGAGAGGTATTTTGCTCTTTTTTAGTGTGTATTACATAGAAAAAAAATAACAACATATGAGTTTAAAACGAGTTCGGAATTTTTGGTCAACTAGTCCTGTAAAGGTCTTTTTATCAGTATGCAAAAATCTTCTGTGAACTATTTGATGTAACAGCATGCTAATCAGAAAACCTTGTCTGCAAGACTGTAAAGATCCTTGTTCTGTCTCTACGCAGAGTTCTTACTTCGTCTTTGGATTGTGTTCAAGGTCAGTGCGGCTTTCTTCCCTGCTCTCTCAGACAGGAAGCAAGCAGGACAGAGCCGACTAGCATAGACACCGTTTATTGTCACCATGCGGTCTGCAAAAAAAAAAAAAAAAAAAGAAAGAAAAGGGGACAGTGTGTGCATGAATAAAAAATGCTAAATTCATGAAAGTTTTAGTTCTTTGTGTATAGAGATTTAAGGTTGTGACTTGATGTCAGTGGTGATGAGAGTGGAGTTTGCTGATGACTTCATGTTTGCGACATCAAGTCCGGTGTTGGATATAGTGGCGTTCACGGTTATCCCTGTGTTTCCAGGAACTCTTGGCGTGTTTATCCTTGTGGACTGAACACGAAGCGCATTCCATACAATGCCACGGACATGTGTCGTGCTCAAGATCCGAGACACGTTTTCTGTCAAAGGCGCAGAGCTGTTTAATCCTCAACAAAGGTTTGGAGAATACGGAATGAAATTAACATTATTTTAAGAGCACAAAATTGAATAAACAAACCCTGGAGCTGAATTACGGAATCTATTTACAGTGCGTAATTGGAATGGGGCGTCTAGACTCGAGCATATTAGACACAGCTTAGCTGCCTTTTACATCTTTGATTCCACAAACTGGACTAATCTGGGAAAATAATGAACTCCAGGGAGCAAGTATCCACCTGAGGCAAATATAAATCTCAATAAAGCAGAAAACAACAGCGGCTGAATGAGAAAAGTAGATACTGCAGAGGCACATTGATGTACATGAGCATGAAACATTGATCTGCTTCAGGCACGTGCTGAGTGGGAGGGGTTGGGGGGTGCTCGAGCCCCTGCCCTATTTCAAAATTAATCAACATGATGACAATGTGTACAAAACTGAAGTAGCCTAAATTCACATACATTTTTACGTTTCTGTCATGTATGAGGTGGCTTGCTTCGGTCTTGACTGCACACGACATTCGTTTTTGATTGTCGCATTTCGCCCCCAACTGTCAGTTGCACGAAACTTTGAAATTATTCATGATGCAAACGTTACCCTCGCCTATTCACAATGGTAAAATGAATGATTTCAATGAATGTAACGCATGTGTGAATATATCCACACAAAACAAATGACCCTCAATACATCTAAAAAAAAAACCATAGTTGATTTTATAGAGGTAATCAATATAAATATAGAATTAATAATTATAAAAAAATATTAAAAAACTAACATTTTACAGATATAGTGTGTTCCAGGCCACAGTCAACAACCTGATCAACTCTATCTGAAGGAGATGTGTGGCACTGCGTGAGGCAAATGGTGGTAACAACTGGTTTTTGGACCAAGATTAATAAAAGCTGTAAATATAATGACATTGTTCATTGTTAGTTTGTTAATGCATTAACTAATGCTAACAATTCATTCATTTCATTTATTATACAGGAAAATTTATAGTAAAACGGGCCTGGCTCAGTTTAAAAACTGGTTTACAGCTGGTTCCTGTTCTGCAGCAACATAAAACAATATTATAAAAACAATCTCAGCACATCTATACAAGACATTATTATTGACTAGATAGATATAAACAAGTAAAAATACAAGACTAAAAACAGTACATGAGCAATCAGTACAAGTTTGACCATTAAGAAGAAACTGTTTATGAAATATGTGAAGGACAATAATGTTCGAATATGATAGGGAATGTCATTCCAAATTTTAGTGTAAATGTAGAAAAGCGATAGTTATTTTTTTACTGTGGAACTGGAAAGAGTGCCTGCGAGACTAACTAAGTAAGGCGCAGTGGTCTCAAAATTTGTGGTGGAAGAAGACCTGTAAGTGCAGGTGAAGAGCTAACCCGGAAATAAAATGCAACAGCATGGCTGGTTACACCTTGTTGTAAAGAATACCGGTAACACTTTACAATAAGGTTCATTAGTTAACATTAGTTAACTACATTAGTTAACATGTACAATATGTGAACAATACTTCTTCAGAATTTATTAATCTTAGTTAATAATAATTCCAACATTTACTAATACGTTATTAAAATCAAAGGTTGTATTAATTAACATTAGTTAATGGACTGTGAACTAACATGAACAAACAATAAACAGCTGTATTTGTATTAACTAACATTAACCAAGCTTAATAAACACTGTAACTAATGCATTGCTCATCGTTAGTTCATGTTACTTAATGCATTTACTAATGTTAACTAATGAACCTTATTGTAAAGTGTTACCAGAATACCAAACATGTTCATTTAAAGGCATCTTGACTTGGTTTTACTTTTTTGCAGCTTGTTTGAACTGTCCCTGAACGATTGATTATCACATCTGTGATTATGTAAATTGCCTGCCTTTATTTTATATCGCAGTTCGTCGACCAGAGAAAACAACCAGGTCAAGCGCTAATGGCATTGAACATGTCCCATCCCAGACATCCCTGTGGGTCTCCTCCCTCCTGGAAAATACCAGGATACATCTCACAAGACTGTAAAGCTTCCTTTTGACCCGTCCGTCACCTGCCATTTCATTCCTTCAGGAACTTCACGTACAGAAATGTCCCAGTGTTCCACTCATCAAACATTCCTGCTGGGTAAGATTTTTACAGTTTGAGTTGGAAATAATTGAAAAGTAAGCTATTTTGCACTTCGTACATACACTCTCAGAAAAAAAAAAAGGTACAAAAGTTGTCACTAGGGCTGTACCCTTTCCAAATTTCCAAAGGTTGCATATTGATACCTTAAAGATACATATTAGTACTTTAAGTGTACATATTAGCAGCTTTGGAAAAGGTACAGTGACAGCTTTTGTACAACAAGGTGCTTTATACTCTGAAAACTAAAACTAGTGATTTTTAGGAGGTCACACTAAATATGATATTAAACGTTTTATTTTCTGAACATGTTCTATTGGTTTTGAAATTCTTGCAACCCTGTTGCAACTTCAGATTTTGGCACTGAATGCCTGACTACATTTCAAAACCCTGATTTCTGTGATTTTTGTTATTTTCTTGCCAATAGGCTAAACCTCAACAAAATATAATATCAAATATGATATCATCAGCTAATCAGGTGATTGGCTCAAAAACCTGTACCTGGAACGAATATGGCTGAATTCAAATCACATAGGCTACTGTACTGCTGGAATGTTGTAAGTGGGTTAATCCATGAATAGCTATGCATTGAACCACCCGATGTGAATTAGAGTGTATTAAAATAGTTTAGTGCATAGCCAGCCGTGGATTATCCTGGTTATAACATGGTCATTTGCCAACAGTTGAAGATTTTATTGATGTTTGCAGCACAAGATTTGACCGCAAGGGTAATATTGACGGTATTTTCGTCTCGTTAGATCTAACATTCGGCCTGCTTTGTAATCAGACACAGAGATGAAGTACTATTAAGATTACATTTATATGTATTCATTATCAAGTGAGAGATGAGTGTGATTATCTGCGTCTGCAGCGTCTCTCTACTAGTGAAGCCACGGGTTTCAGAAATGTCCAAAACAGCATCAGAAATAAAATATAAAGATTCAGCAGTGAGGGTATTTTAATTTTATGTGTGTGCGCAAAGCAATCTCTGATCTTTGTGTTTGAGTGATATAATGTGTGTGTGAGTGTCTTTGAAAGTATGTGCTTCAATTAAATCAGCACATTAATATATAACAGTGATCAACCTGACTGAAACTACCTGTGCATTAAACGGTTTTATTGCACACCTTCCAGCTAATCAGTATTCACACAGACAGACCATGGTGTGTGTGTGTGTGTATATACAGTATATATACCAGCCAATATTTCTGTCAGCAAAAATATCGGTAACCCTATATATAGAGCACCTGATCGTGCAGAGTTTTTACAACAGAGCATTAACTTCCAGTAATATTGTTTCCTAAGAGACACCGCGGAACATTCTTCTCAGTGCTAAATACAGCGGGAGCCCTACAGGTGAGATTTCAGATATCTCGCAGAGGAAGTCTACCTGAGGTCAATCATTTGAAGCATGCCATGACCAAATTAAATCCCGAGGGAAGAATAATTGGGTTACGGCGGGCCGTGGCGCAGTGGCGGGATATATAATTTCCCTGGAAACGTGTTAGTCCACCATATTGGCAGATCGGAGAATTAATCCCTTCTTTCTTCTTAATCCTTTTCCTTATCATAAGATTATGAAAATCCTGATCCCCCTTCTCTCAGATATTAAACTGCATCCATAATACAACTCTAGGCTTAAAGAAATCAATGGCAGCTCTCTCGTCCGGTACTTGTGGCTCAAGAGCACTTTGTTTTGAGTTTTCTCTCAGTAATTTGTAATTCTGCACCTCGTTCTGCCACCCGAGAATGAATAATGTGTGAGGGGCCGTCCGACGTTGGCATTCTGAGTGCGCCAATCTGCTCAAACAGACACAAATTGGAAAATCGCTCCAGTTGAATTTTCATTCATTCGAGGGCTGAGCCACTGGCAGGGTTATTTCCTTACCTCAGCTGCCTGTGCCGACACTCACTCCTCGCTGACACGCTGTGTGTGTGTGTGTGTGTGCTCGCGTGGCGGTTTTTGCTGTACATGACACCTGATATTGCACCAAGCTCATTTCCTCTTTTCATCCTTTTGTATTGGGGAGGGGGGCGTTCGTCCTCCAGTGACCCGACTGACCTCTGCTCAGGTATTCACGTGTCTCTGAGCTGGGCGGAAAAATTCCTCCCCAGTATGCCATGAATCACAATGCAGCAGAGGCAATCTGAGATAGATTCAGTTCTGAGGGGGTATGAGAAATGAAAATGCGCTAGATGTATATATATCCACATATATAATATATCACCCTGCGTGCCTTGAATCCAGCCCAGGGCACATCTCAATAGTGGCATTTTACATCCTAATTTCAGTTTAAATGCTCCAGGATACAATAAATGAGACAGTGGCCCTAGAGGTGATGTAATTTGTCTTATAGTATCCGCATAGTATGATAGGATGAGGAAGGCTTGATTTCGCATCAAAACACCACTCTGTTTGTTTAGTAATCTGAACTGTTGCATAGACTCAACCGATTGATTGGAACTGTATGTTGATTGGACTAATGTAGATGTTCAGGAAAACCTGTTTTTTTTTTTTTTGCTGTTCCGTTTGGTGATGCTAATAGTAAAGATATTATGCCATCTTTACACGTTTATCTTCATTATTCATCTGTACATAAGCAAATTCTTTCTTCGTGTTTTTTTGTTGTACATTATTTAAAGGAGCCTGTGTTACAGTGTAATTATGCACACTGTAAAATGATAAAATCAATAAGTTATGACAACTAATGTTTTTAAATTGCTTCAGGGATTCTCCACTTTTTTTGGAAATAGGCTCATTTTACCACTCCCCCAGAGTTAAACAGTTGAGTTTTACTGTTTTCGAATCCATTCAGCTGATTTTGTGATATTTTGAAGAATATCAGTAACCAAACCATTTCTGGTCTCATTGACTTCCATAGTGGGAAAAAAATCTACTAGAACCAGAAACTGTCTGGTTACTGATATTCTTCTAAATATCAGAAAATCGTCTCAATGGATTCGAAAATGGTGAAACTCAACTGTTCAACTCTGGGGGAGTTGTAAAATGAGCCTATTTCCAAAAAAAAAGTCCCTTTATGCAATTATGCAAGAATCAAGAAAACATTTTTTTTTAACTCCATTTCAGTTCAGTGTTTTTTAAGTTGAAATTAAAACACCCAAGCTGATTGTATTTCAAAGTTTGCAACTTTTTTTAACGACGTGTACTTCCTATTTGGTTAGGATTAGGGTTTGTTTTAGGGTTATTTCAACGCTATCTCACGACCAATGTCTACAATTTGTCTAAACCCTAGTGATGGGTAGGTTCAGGGGCATGGTCATTCATATGAATTAATATGAAATTGGAAACTCGTAAAATATATGTGATTTAGCAAATCTCGTACGAGTGAGGTAATATGAATTCATATGCGTTAGCCACCTCGTAAAATACGTACGAATTGCAGTGAAATCGGGTTGGTTAGTTGCACGTAATTATGCATAATTATTATATATAGTTACATGTAACTTGTAACAAGGACACTGTTACCATATTTTTTATATACACTCCCAGTCAAAAGCTATCAATTATATACACTATCAATCAAGGATGCATCAAAATTGCAGTAAAAACAGTAATATTGTGAAATATTATTGCAAATCAAAACTAATATATTTTAAAGTGTAATTTATTCCTTAGATGACAAAGGTGAATTTTCAGCAACATCGTTGCAGATGATCATTCAGAATAGTTTCTTGCACTTTGTCTATCTTTATAAATGGTTTTAATCAAATTGCAAGAATGATAATGTTCTATATTAGGTTACAAGTTGACTGGTCGATTTATAATTATATTTGTTGTGTTCATTTTGCACCCATATGTTTCAGTAGGATCCAGTGATTTTGATCAAGTCTTTATTTGATGTGCCCGTTAGAGTGCTACAAGTAGCTTTATATCTTTTGTCTTTTTAGAAACTGATTAAATCTTCGAGAAGACAGAGTCATAGAACGAGAGGTCGTAACTGGTGTTGAGCTGCCTCAGGAAAACGCTGCTTCATTAGCAGATTTTTAGTCCCTCAAAATGTCATTTATTCTCTCAAGGCAGGATGACCCCTCGTAATCCAGTGCGCCCCCTGACCATCCCTGAAATACGCCATTACCCCCCTGTTAAAATCTCACCCCAGAGAGACCCTCGAAAGCACATATACGTGCGGCAGACGGCGGGACGGAGTGCATGGAGAAGTGCATTATCTTGTCGAGTTGTTTTCTTTCTATTAAATCTCATCAGTTTGAACAGGTGCAGCAGTCGACAGTGTCAGATGAGGTCTGCAGATATATCACATCAAACACACCATGATCAAGGCTAAGCTCAGGACGGTGTGAGGAGACAGATTACACACACACACACACACAATGAACTTTCCCTCTCAACAAAGGAGATTAAGGAGTGAAAACTAATTCAACCTCCTTTCACACTTTTAATTGGGTTTCGAAAAATAAATCAAATCCACAATTTTTTTTACGCTTGTCTTAGAGTCAAATAATACACAAACATCCCTGGATTCAAAACAGCAGAAATGTATTTAAGAGCATATATGATTTTGGCTTTCATGTATCAGGGAACAAGATTTTTTTTTTTTCGCATCACAGGAATACATTTCCAAATATGTTTTATAAAAAAAAGAATTTCAAAAGGAAATTTAGAGGATTTTTGTTTTGTTTTCATCTACATTTAGTACTAATGCATGAAAATGATCAATATGTCAAAGACCTCATAAGGTTTATTAACTTTAGTACTATTATTTATGAAGAAGCATAATATGTTATGAAGTCATCATATCTACATTGACATGATTTTTTGCCTGTGTGACCTTCAATCAGGCCTTAGTTCTGTAATCAAAATGAACGGACAAAGACAATTCCTCTTGATAAGCTTTTAAGTCATCTACAGAGTTCGCTTTGATCAAGGGAATAAGGCATATGGACTTTCTATTCAGCGTCTTCCGATTATAGGGGTCCTGTGTATCCTGCAGTGAGTCCACAAAATCTGTAATCCTCCCCGCTGATTCTGACTCGAACGACAAGCGCTAAAGCCTTTTCCTTCTTAGTGCACATCAATATATCATGGCCTTAATCTTCATTAGCAGTTCATTAACAGTGTGCATGCAAATAAGCCAAACATGCAGTAAAAGTCTCAAGTCGGCATCAGTGCACTTTTAAGTACACATAACGTAAAATGCAATCAGATGTCTGATTTGAAAGAAGATTTGCGCCGCGGCTGAACATCAGTGTAATGACTATCTCTAAGAGGACATTTCTTTGAGGTTTTTTCTCTTTGAAGTCTTAAACCATCAACAGAAAGAATTCATTTAACCAAATTACATCAGTACAGTGGACCGACATGCTAGTTTAGTTGGCTAACTGTGTTTGTCTGTAGAATACAGATTTAATGATTGTTTTGCCTTGCATAGATGAGCATTTAGTCTCGCTTACTGTCTAATGACTCATTTACACATTCGTTTGCATGCTGATAGGCTAATGAACCACCATGGTTGGTGTTTGATGATTCATTGAGGCAGTGGTGGTCACCCCACTCCCAGAATAAAATAAATAAGAAATTCAAGATATATTTTAAAATAACATATGCTTTGTGCATAAGCTGAAGTTTAAAGTTGACATGAAATGGAAGTTGTCGTAATCGGTAAGACTTTACTTGAAGGGGTGTGGATAAGACTGACATGACACCTTCATAAACATGACATGACATATGTCTTGAGATGTCATGTCAGTCTTATGAACACCCCTTCAAGTAAAGTGTTACCAAATAATCTTGTCTTCTCTATACTGTATATCTGAGTGAAATGGCTTCTCGAACAAGAAAAAAAGTATCCCGGGACTTTTTTTTTTTGTCCATTGGGAATTGATTGGGTGGTTGTGGTTTACTATTGGTCGATCTCATGTGACTGACAGGTTTCCCCGCCCTCACGCCAGTAAACGCATCAGCAGAGAAGAGATGAGATATCGCTGCAGGGGAAGTTATTTTGAATAAAGATTAAAAAGGCACGTGAATTAAAAAATAATAATAATTGTGCACTGATAAATAATTTATAATAAGTTCCAACATTCCATAAAAATCCTGTCATGATGACTTTAATTATGCATTGTAAATGCAACATTTAATAATTAAATATTTATTGTTTTATTAAATGTTGTTTTTGCAACAAAACCAAAGAATTTTATGCCTGTTATTTTATATTATTTATATACTTGTATAGTATTTATTAATATTTTGAATTATATTTTATTTTACTTTTGTTTTGTATTTTAATTTTAGTTATTTTTTAATGTGCTAGTTTTTTTTAGGTACTTAAACTTATTTTAGTTAGTTGCCAAACTTTAGTTTCTCGTATTCTATTTATTTTATTTTATTTGAATAAATAAATACAATGCTGTTTTCATGTTAGTATGTTATTGATAGCAATAAGATTATCACATATTTATATAGAGAATTTGGCAGGATGAAGTGGTATAGGAAAAGAAGTCTGACAGACAGAGAGAAAGAGAGAGACTGCAATGCAATTGTGTTCTAAGGATAGGTCATACACTTAGGGATGACTGTTGTGCCTCTAAATTCCCTCTCTTACACACACACACACACACACATCAATGGAAAACTGCAGCACAGAGAGACAGCATGACTGTCATCTTTCCAGTTCAGCACACAAGGGCCATATGCCACTTGGCCGCATACAAAAAATGTCAAAAAGGGCAACATGCATTTCATTTAATCCACACAGCTGTGAAATCAACATAAAAAATGTTTGCAATCCATTTTATCCATTGTTTGGACAGAAAAAAGCAATATGCATGACAGGTGGTTAGATGGGGAGAGCCTAAAAAAAAATAACAGGACTTGATGTCAGCCAAAAAGGAAAGTTGTTTCAGAGGCAAGGCATGTTAGTTCTTTTTTTTTTTTTTTTTTTTTTTTTGTAACATTCACTGATTGGTTGTTCAAAGTAAGACCAGGATCATGAATTAATAACTTGGGTATTTAGAGATATTGTAGACACGATGAACTATATATGAATTTTTTTTCGTGTTCCATTAGTAGATATTTTTGAGCCTGCCAACAAACAAAAAGGCACTCAAGGTCTGCTCTCATATTACTTTTTGTAAAGAAATCTGTCTTATCTTGCGCTCTCGTTTTTCTACATCTGTAATTACCGTCTCGGTTGGCCCTCGGGGGTTTGGGGAATCGGTGTCTAAAAGGTGGAAAAATAACTGGTACTATTTCATCCACTAGGGTGATAAGCTGTGACTTAGTCGCTCTAAATTGAACACTTTTGTAATTCCATCTCTATGCGGCATCATAAAAATATAATTTACACATAAAGTCTGAAACGTCGCTTATATTTTTCCCAGTACGCTTGTCAGATACCAATCTGGCTGGATATGCTTTGAAACTAACAATGCGATTAATTTTTCCCCCCAGACACCACAACGGATTGATTCGGTTTGTATTGTCGTGTTACAACTGTACCATGGTTCTAAAGCTGTAGAAGAAGACCTTGTGTGACAGAGTGTGACAATCTACTGTAGCTGTAACATGGCAGAGTGATCATAACCTCACATACTGAAGATGAGTTCATCGCCAAAGCTCTGACAGCCTACTGTCACAGTGACTCTGGCTACGGCTGATATATGGCATGAAAAGAAGATGCACTCGCAGCCAGCAATATGTCACCGCTTGCTTCCCTCCAACCACAGCAAACAGTCTCCCTCTCCCTATTGGGAATGAATTTGCAAGCATTTGACCTTGAGCTCTTTGTTGTCGGAATACTGATGCGCATTTGACACGTTTGATATATAATCTGTTGAAATCCACACTGTGCAAGTTGGCATGCGTCAATATGAATATTGACAATACTGTATAAGACAATAATTATTTTCATGTTATTTTAAAATTCTACACGGAAAGCTAAAAATCAATTAGAAAATGGAGACCCCAAGTTACTTTAGTAACTTGTCAAGAATATTAGTAGTCAGGAGACTGACTTTTTTAGAGTTCAGGTTAGAATAAGTTGACATTCAGTTGCAAAGTTAGTTAGTCAGTCTGTTGGTGGAGCATCAAAATAAAGTGCTAGCAGATATTAAGCAGACAGTCTACTAATACTCGTATGAGAGTTAATTGACATTTAGTTGCAAAGACTTATATTTAGTAGAATGTCTGTGGACCATTAAAATAAATCATTAGCTTATTTGTATATTTGATAAACATAGAATTAGTTGTTTTATTAAATTATTAAAGGAGTAGTTCACTTAGTTTAAAAAATTTAAAAACCTTTACTCACCCCCATGTCATCCAAGTCCATGTCATTGTTTCTTCAGTCGAAAAGAAATTAAGGTTTTTGATGAAAACATTCCAGGATTTTTCTCCATATAATGGACTTCACTGGGAACCAAACGGTTCAAGGTCCAAAAAAGTTTATAAAAGCTTATAAAACTTAAACTTTTTTTTTTTTTTTTCTTTATATGAGCGATCATTTCGCTTGATAAGACCCTTTTTCATCGTCTGGAATCGTTTAAAGCCCTTTGAACAGTTTGCAGTTTTTCACTGAAAATGTCTTTCGGACCTTGAACCGTTTGGTTCCCATTGAAGTCCATTATATGGAGAAAAATCCTGGAATGTATTCATCAAAAACCTTAATTTCTTTTCAACTGAAGGAAGAAATTGGTGCCGAAATACTATACATATGCTGGATACTGTATATTTGGACTATAAGACATGTTAATAGTTTAAACACACTTGAACCAGCTAACCAAGGGCTGTCTCTTGGCCCATACCCTTAAATGATGTTATAATGTTGGGAATAGTGAATGAGGGAGGATTTCGGTCATAGCCGATGTCTTCATGATTAGAAACGTCCAGTCAATGGGGTTGGGGCTAAATTCTGCAGGACGTTGAACCTTCGTGGGCAGGACTAAACACCCATTAAAAGACAGCAATGAACTGCTTAGATTTCTCTTATTAGATCACACATATAGCTGTAGAGTTTCAGAAGAGATTTCAACAATGCCTTGAAGTGTGCTCAAAATCTGAAATCAAAAGTATAATATTTGAATATGAACTCTTAATATTTTTCATTCTTTTAGACCAAATCTGAACCATGCTATCCACATCGATAGTACAACAATATCATTTTGCTGTATTTCAACAATTTTCTGATTTGTTCGTTATTATTTCTCCTAAGGAATTTTAGGAGAAACATCTTAGAAGCTGATACTCAAGAGCAACATATGAGCAATAACAATTCCCTCCAGTAAGGCCCCGGAGGTTTTCTTTTTCCAATCATCATGCCTGTGACCCAGTTGACTAAGTTCCTTAACTCGACCCGCTGAAGTTAATCTAATCAAGCCTGCATGGTCTCTGAGGTTAATTGTATCTGGAGAGTCCAGGCGTTTCTTCTGATCTGGTGTGGATGATGTGTTTCCTGCCTGACTCATTTGTGCTTTAGGGCAAAGAAGTCACATACTGGGAGTGAAAATGAAAATGAACTTATAGTTGGTCAGATGTTGCATGTCTAAACTGACCAAGTGGAACCAAAACACATGCTAATGCATGCATGACGACGCTAATGCAAGGACGTGACTGTATTTGCAAGATTATGAAAAAGGGTATCATTTGTGTCCCTAAGAGTGTTCCAGGCCGCAGGTCATTAATGTGTGGATTAGATCCTGAAAGTGGAGTCAGTACTTCACTCTTATGGACATTGCCTGTTTCAGCAGATGTTATTCTTATGTACATATGCTATTGTTGTTGTACTCGAGACCGGTCTTGGTCTCGACACCAGTTTCAAGACCACTTTTGATGGTCTCTCGGTCTTGTCTCGGACATTGAGGTTTATCGAGTATTTTAGCTCTTTTCCCGCTGTCTTCCCGTTGTAGTATTTTCCCGTAAAATATCCCGTATTTTTACGGTCTAACTGTGTGAGACGTACAAGCTCGGACAGATTCGGCTTGAAGTCGTTCATCCTCGGACGCGACGCGCGCGCTGTCACTGAAAAAGCTGCGAAATGAGGTCTTGCCGGTCTTACTCACCCGGCGTGTCATTTTTGCCGCTCGTGCGGACGCATTGAGTATAAAGGCTTTACTCCATGTTAGCGTGCGCTCTTTAGACTTTTAATGGTTAGTGCTTTATTTTTAAAGTTTGAGGGTAAGAATCGTGTGAAAGAAAAAAAAAATCCCCCCAAAAATATTTTGGGGATGGATTCCGGGAAATCTCACTTATTTTCAATGTTCAATGTTGACAGCTATGGACAAGACCATAACTGTGAACATATCACTAATTTGCCGGGATATTGACTAATTTTTTTTAAACATCCTTGCTTTTATTGTATGTAAAATGTAATGATTAAAATCCAAGCAATAACGACTTGGATGCCGACTCATTGGTCATTGCTAATTATGTATTTTTGTTTCCACTGCCCGTCACCCATGTATTCATGTTCATGTATTGTTAATAAAAGGCGGAGAAAAGTGAAGACTTGTTTTACATTCTGTACTAAATGATGGAAGTCACCCAGGAGTATTGAATAAAGATGGATTCGGCTTCACTCTGTCTTGCTCTTGTCTTGGTCTCAGCCCCTAAAAGTCTTGTCTTGGTCTCTGCCCCTAAAAGTCTTGGTCTTGTCTTGGTCTCAGCCCCTTAAAGTCTTGGTCTTGTCTGGGTCTTAATACACTCTGGTCTTGCTCTTGTCTTGGTCTCGGCACCTAAAAGTCTTGGTCTTGTCTTGGTCTCGGCCCCTAAAAGTCTTGGTCTTGTCTTGGTCTCGGCCCCTAAAAGTCTTGGTCTTGTCTCGGTCTCGGCCTCCCTCGGTCTTGGTCTTGTCTTGGTCTCTGCCCTAAAAGTCTTGGTCTTGTCTTGGTCTCGGCTCCTAAAAGTCTTGGTCTTGTCTTGGTCTCTGCCCCTAAAAGTCTTGGTCTTGTCTCGGTCTCGGGCTCCCTCGGTCTTGGTCTTGTCTTGGTCTCTGCCCTTAAAAGTCTTGGTCTTGTCTTGGTCTCGGCACCTAAAAGTCTTGGTCTTGTCTTGGTCTCTGCCCCTAAAAGTCTTGGTCTTGTCTCGGTCTTGACCTCCCTCGGTCTTGGTCTTGTCTTGGTCTCTGCCCCTAAAAGTCTTGGTCTTGTCTTGGTCTCGGCACCTAAAAGTCTTGGTCTTGTCTTGGTCTCTGCCCTTAAAAGTCTTGGTCTTGTCTTGGTCTCGGCCTCCCTCGGTCTTGGTCTTGTCTTGGTCTCTGCCCCTAAAAGTCTTGGTCTTGTCTTGGTCTCGGCACCTAAAAGTCTTGGTCTTGTCTTGGTCTCTGCCCCTAAAAGTATTGGTCTTGTCTTGGTCTCAGCCCCTAAAAGTCTTGGTCTTGTCTCGGTCTCAATACACTCTGGTCTTCTCTTGTCTTGGTCTCGGGTTAGGTGGTCTTGACTACAACACTAACATATGCCCAGACTAAATAAGGAATGCCTTTTGATCGTTGAGAACTTCTTGAGAAAAAACCCTCAAATGGTTAAACTGGGGAAACAGAAGATCAGTTCATCCCGTTTAAAACAAGTGGCTATTCAGTGGGTGATATGAGAACGTGTTTTAAAATGTGGTAATATTTAAGCTTTTTTATGGGGTTTAAGGTCCAGAAAAATCGATCAGTAATATGAATGATATTATCAAGAAAGCTGTATTAATAAAATGACTATTCTTCCACGGGGAAGCTTGGAAATTCATGACACAAAACACAAATCTCAATATTCTCAGCCTTAAGGTGTTTAATTCCCCATAGGGTCAGTTAGACTCCTGCTGGGGCACAACCGCCATAAGGAATATTCTAGAGATGCCATCAAAGCAGACGAACTCCCATACTTCTGTCTTTGAGAAGCTGTTGGATCCCATCACAGAAGCTTCAGACCCACTGTCACATGATGCCCGAGTTCTGACTAGCTCCTTGCAATGAAAGGGAATATATTTATGCTCCCGGGCAACTGGCGCTCCCACTGTTTTATGGAAATGGTTTCAAGCCCTTTTGATGGAGAGTAAACAGGAGGCTTGATGGTACATGAGCTCTGAAGGTTTTAACACCCATGGGTCTGCTTTATAAAACAAACTCAGATGTATTGTTCTCCAAATAGTTCAACTGAGTTTGATAAAAGCTGTCCAGAATGTTGAATCTGAAGTTGAGAACCTGGGACATTTTTATGATTTTGTGACACAAAACAGTCAGTGATGTTTAAAGGTTATTGATAAGCATCTATGGTTCCAAGAACCTTTAACATCCACTCCATAAGGTCTTTTATAGCGGAAAAGGGTTCTGTAGATTTTATAACTTTTATAAAAAGTTCTTCATTATTAGAAAAAAGTTACTTTTAGGTTGCTTGGGCAACCCAAAAATGATTCTTCTGTGGCATCGCGGTGAAAACCTCCTTTTGAAACCTTCAGTGTTTCTGTATGATGTATAGGTAGATATGTGACTAATTGCAATAATTAATTCAATGTATTAGTGGCCGTGTTGGCAGAATCGCATAATAAAGTAAAAGCAGGGCTGCCAATTTATTAGTTTGTGCAAGCGTGCATGTTTTTTTTTCAACCAGGTCATTGAATCCAATTATGTTACGACCCCGTAAACCCTTTGATTCTGCCAACACGGCTTTATGGTCTCGCAGCGTGTAAGTTGTCCATCAGTAAATGGAGGGCTTCAGCTGTGCCTGGTGTGCTCTGACCGACCCGTGTTTCCCTGCGTAGCACCTTGCCCCGGCCACGTCGTCTTCTTCCTTCTCCTGGGAAATCTGCAGAGAGCAGGTGCCCTTATCAGCATGCTTTTCTGACTCACCTGCCAAGCCACACTCTCAATGACAGCGAGCACAGAAGACCCCTAATCTCCCTCGACTGCAACAAAATTAAAGCGTGGGGCGGGGTAGCACCCAGATGTAATGGGCAAAGATTTCCTGCCTGCCACGATATGCAGTTGACTGTATAGACATCTGGAATAATAAGGCCAGATGCGCTGGGAACAAATTATTACAGATCACAGGGTGATCATTAGATTTCCACATTTGTGTGCGTTTAAGCTGATCTACAATGGCCTCAAAAAGTATTTGATCCAAAAAGGACTTAATCCTTGCTTAATAATGTATTAGATAACAAAAAAAATCAGACCAATATGGCATTTATTTGAAAGAGAACGCACAAGGACAGTTTTTGATGATGATCAATAAGCAACATCATCCATTTTTGAATGTGGGTATTACAACATTTTGCAGAGTTTATGTTTGATTTTTGAAAAACTCCAAATTAATTTAGCAAAAAAGTGGTTTGATGAACACTTGATTTAAAAATCACAGACCTTTTTGTTTGATACAAAAATCATGTTTTTTATTTTGTTTTTTGGAATGGATATAAAATAGTACATTTGAACATGTTTTATTATTTGTATAAATAAGCCTTAAAGGAGTAGTTAGAGTAAGTATCCCTGTCATTCTTTCTTCAGTCGAAATTTAAAGAAATTAAGGTTTTTGATGAAAACATTCCAGGATTTTTCTCCATAAAATGGACTTCAATGGGAACCAAACTGTTCAAGGTCCAAAAGACAGTTTCAGTGCAAACTGCAAACTGTTCAAAGGGCTTTAAACGATTCCAGACAATGAATAAGGGTCTTATCAAGTGAAAAGATCGCTCATTTAAAAAAAATAAAAACAAAGTTTAAGTTTTAAAAGCCTCTCTATAAGACTCTCCTGTTCAAACTTGTTCATCAAAATGAACAAATCTTTTCCAGAGTCAACTCGTTCATTTCATCCGTTGAATGAACCAAATGACATAAAATATTCGTTCATTTTGATAAACGAGTTCGAACAGGAGAGTCACGAACGCGCATCACAGAACAGAGCAAGGCGACCATTTGAGCTTATAAAACTTAAACTTTGTTATTATTATTTATTTTTTTAAATGAGTGATCTTTTCTCTTGATAAGACCCTTATTCATTGTCTGGAATCGTTTAAAGCCCTTTGAACAGTTTGCAGTTTGCACTGAAACTGTCTTTTGGACCTTAAAACAGTTTGGTTCCCATTGAAGTCCATTATATGGAGAAAAATCATGGAATGTTTTCATCAAAAACCTTAATTTCTTTTCGACTGAAGAAAGAATGGGTGGACATCTTGGATGACATGTGGGTGAGTAAATTATCAGCAAAAGTTTTTTTTTTACTCCTTTAAAGGGATACTTAACCCAAAAAATAAAATTCTGTCATTACTCACCTTCAATTCGCTTCAAGCCCGTAGATCGAAAATCTATAAAAGCCTGAATTCAATCTGATCTTCATGTAAACCGATCATGTCTGTTCAGAAAATTTGGACTAAACCATTCAATTCATACGAGTTAGTTTCACAATCTCTTTATAAATGTTTTGAATTGTCAAAATGGTAGTTGTATAGTTGTCATTTGAGGGACAGAAAGCTCTCAGGTTTCATTAAAAAGATCTTCATTTGTGTTCTGAAGATAAACAAAAGTATTATGAGTTTGAGGAGTTTGAGGACATGAGGATGAGTATGAAGGAATTAACATTTTTGGCTGAACTTTTAGTTAATTGCTTAGTGGATAAAGACTTGATTAATAATTCCAAGAATCGTTTGAAAAGAACCTTCTTCCTTGCAGTTTATCTGACAAACAACTGATAAGACAATGGCTTGAACAAAAACTTCAGTATGACACGTTGTTCAACATAGTAAATATAAAGGCATTATATTCTTAACCCATCTTTGTGAAGAATGAGTTGAGTATAGCCATATGCCAGAGACAGATAAAAACAGGCAATTATCGTCACATCATGATTAATGTGCCAGGCGGAAAACAATTAACATGCTCTTTCCCAGAGGTGAGAGAGACTGAATTTAAAGGGCATACAATCGTGCCAACAAGGCTGGTCTTTGGTAGTATGTATCTGTCCGCTTAATGTCTCTTTACTTGATCCAGTTTTAGACATCACTTGGCATGGTCTATATGAAGCATACACATACAATGAAAGGGCTGTTGTTTTATCTGAACGCATCTGAAAATACAGTAACGGCGCAGGTGTGCTGATAGATATGGGCAGGACTCTGATGGTTGGCTGGAACACTGATAGTCAATGCTTAGTGCACTTACATATGGAATCAGTGTTCCTGTGACATGTCTGATACAGACTTCATCATAATAACTGCCTCAGGGCAAAGCAGATCAACGGGAGACCTGAAGCTTCTCACATGCTGAGCAGATAATAAGTTTGCTGAGCACCGATAGGAGACGGAGAGAGGCTGGGAGAGAGAGATCTGAATCAAACTGCTTTAGAATTTTAAGGGGTTCTCTCTCCCTCTCTCTGGTGCTCTTTATCAGTGCCAATTTTCGACACTCACAATTAATCAAATTCAATATTAATCATCAAAACGTAGAACCACCATCAGGGGTACAACTGATTATTGGTATCTCTTTGTGATGAATGCTTTTTATGTTATTGCAATACAGAGAAAACGGTTTTTGTCTTGTTTTGCAACACAATTAATGTACTTGGACCCCATTGACTTTAGTTGTATGGGCAAAAAAGATATCGTAATATCGTAATTTTACATTTCAGGTGTTAATATGCACATTTCAGGTGTTAATATGTACATTTTAGGTGCTAATATGTACATTTTAGGTGCTAATATGCACATTTTAGGTGTTAATGTACATTTCAGGTGCTAATATGTACATTTTAGGTGCTAATATGTAAATTTTAGGTGCTAATATGTACATTTAGGTGTTAATATGTGCATTTCAGGTGCTAATATGTAAATTTTTGTGTTAATATGTACATTTCAGGTGCTAATATGTACATTTCAGCTGCTAATATGTACATTTTAGGTGCTAATATGTACATTTTAGGTGCTAATATGAACATTTCAGGAGCTAATATGTACATTTCAGGTAATAATATGTACATTTCAGGTGCTAATATGTACATTTTAGGTGCTAATATGTACATTTTAGGTGTTAATATGTACATTTCAGGTGCTAATATGTACATTTTAGGTGCTAATATGTACATTTTAGGTGCTAATATGTACATTTAGGTGTTAATATGTGCATTTCAGGTGCTAATATGTAAATTTTTGTGTTAATATGTACATTTCAGGTGCTAATATGTACATTTCAGCTGCTAATATGTACATTTTAGGTGCTAATATGTACATTTTGGGTGCTAATATGAACATTTCAGGAGCTAATATGTACTGTACATTTCAGGTATTAATATGTACATTTCAGGTGCTAATATGTACATTTTAGGTGCTAATATGTACATTTTAGGTGTTAATATGTGCATTTCAGGTGCTAATATATCATTTTTTTGTTAATATGTACATTTCAGGTGCTAATATGTACTTCAGCTGCTGTACATTTTAGGTGCTAATATGTACATTTTGGGTGCTAATATGTACATTTTGGGTGCTAATATGTACATTTCAGGAGCTAATATGTACATTTCAGGTATTAATATGTACATTTCAGGAGCTAATATGTACATTTTGGGTGCTAATATGTACATATAAGGTGCTAATATGTACATTTCATGTACTAATATGTAAATTTTAGGTGTTAATATGTACATTTCAGGTGCTAATATGGACATTTTAGGTGTTAATATGTTCATTTTAGGTGCTAATATGTATCATTAAGGTACCAATATGCACCCTTTAGATACAAAAGTGTACATTTTGAAAAGGTACAACCCCAGTGACAGCTTTTGTATCTTTTTTTGTGTAGGTCATATAGGTTTGGAATGACATGAGGGTGAGTAAAATATGACATAGATTTAACTGTGCTTATAAACAAAGCCTTATATTAAAATTATTTACTATTTTATCTAAATTCATGACACATCTAAATAAATCCCTAACAAAAATAAAACAAGTGAATTAAAAAAAAACAAAATACAGAATAAAAAAAGTGCAGCATGATTTATGTTAAGGATTATATGTAATTAAATAATTAAAATACGATCAGTCTCTGATCCTTATCTGAATTGTATTTTATTATTGTCCACCAGCCCCAAGAAGCTAGCAGCTTTACTCGGAATGCTGGCAAAAGGGTCTACATTTCAGAATGAAGGTATAACAGAATGTAAAATGTCACTTTACTTACAGTGTTCGATGAAGGTCAAATAAATGACGAGTAGCATTGTGGAGAAATTGCACACCGCAATCACAGACAGTCCTATCCGACATTTCTCACAGGACTCTTGAGTTAGCTGAAAAAAAAAATAGGTAATTTTCTCTGTGATTTTTACATAGACAAGTTGGATTTGGACGGGAATAAAATCAGAAAGTATCGGTGAAACACAAATTTGCCTGACCACCCCAGGGAAAAGTAGTCCTGTCTGTATAGGAAAATGATAAGAAAATAATATTTTGCAGTGTGGAACCTTGCTTGTTCATCCCTTCATTCCCATTCAAAAATAGATTCATAATAGGAAATATATAGGATTGCTCCCTCTTTTATGGAGACTGTGAGTCCCTTTGGTTGGAGCCACAGAGTCTGAACATTGACAGAAAAAAAAAGACAGTGAATGCTCCCAAATACATGACCTCAATCGCAGGTTCGTGGACAGGAGAGCTTTTAACCCTTGTTTAGTGTAATGCGCACTATTTAATCACTATAAAAGCTACTCTAACATCTGCGTCTATTGATTTTTTCCCCACTTTACATCAAAACTGCATATTTGGTGACAGGGCGCCCAGGATATATCGCTGGTATGATGAATGTCTGCTGTGTAACTACATGAAAGATCACACTCAGAACGAGCTTGAGTCCAGAGAACACAGAGCCATCTATCTCTGTTCAAGGACATTTTGAGACCATCTCAGACATGTAGACAGAAAGACTTGGGCTTTTACACTGCAGCTCTTGATACCCAATTCTGAATTGTTCACTATATCATCAATATCACACTACCTTTCACTTTTTTTGTGATGACCAGCTTATTTTAAAAGGGACCCACATCCGATAAACTAAAAAAAAAATATTTTCAAGATTTGTTATCACAACATTTTTTCTTTTGTCAAATCAACTTAAATAATTTATTTAGTTCAGATAACTTATTATTTTAAGTTTCTGATGATTAAATCAATCTCCTCTGTATTAACTCACTTTTTCCAGTTCAATCAACTTAAAATTTTAAGGCAACCAGGTCACTTAATTTTTACACTTAATTCTTAATTTTATTTTTAAGTACAATCAACTTAAATTACATTAAACTGACTTAAATTAGAAGTACTTGAATCTTGTATAACCAAAAAAAATAAATAATAAAATATGGTTGAAAATTGCTCAGTTACGACATAGACATACATTGTCATGACTTATTGATCATATATTACATAGTCATTACTGACCCGGAAAAGCTTATGCCGAAATGGAAGTAAAAATGACGGGATTTGCAATGGACGCATGATTAAATAATAATACAAGCTTTTGCTTTCTGTGAGGGATTTATTTTCTGTCAGGTGTTTTTAATCTCTGCAATCTGGCAACCGCCCGCATGCGTTCTCTGAAAAACGAAAAAGTAGGCTACATTTGACACAGGACTAATTCAAAACAGCTTTAAGAAAAGGAGTAGTTCACTTTAAAAAAAAAAAACTTTTGCTGATAATTTACTCACCCCCATGTCATCCAAGATATCCATGTCTTTCTGAGAATATTCTTTCTAGATTGTTAATATTGTGTTGTAGTTATTCATTAACGAAGGAACCGTATTCTAAAGTGTTACCAAAAATTGTACCGTTGGAAGTGAAAGTTAAAGTTGGGCTAAAATTTGAAATTACCTTACATTTTAACCCAACATTTGGGTTTTTCCATATTTTACCCAAATTTGGGTTCAAACAACCCAGCATTGTTTAGAGTGTAATTGTACCTCAAAGAAATTGGTACAATTTCTAAAGCTGTTCGTACATTGTAAATGTAAAAGCATTTACATTATAGATTAAGTCGTTAATATTGGGTTTCGGTGTTGATTTACAAAGCCGACGAGATCATGTTGCATTATCTTGCATTATGTTGCATTATCTGATTATTTGCCAGCATATGCTAGTGCTGATGGTCTGAATGCTAAGCAATTTGCATTAATGTTTAAGAATGTAGGCCCCCTTGGGAGTGACTGAAGTCAACGTCTACGTTCCTTTTCCACGCTTGGAGACAGCTCGAGTCGAAGCAGAGTCGCAGCTGTCAGGTTGATTGAGTAGGGTTCAATATGAACTGAACTGCAACATCTTACCACACAATCAATAAATCAGATGCATAACTGGCTCATTTGAGCCTTCACAAACCAAACACTCCTCTCTCTGGCCTGACTCCACACCCCAATCTCCCTGTTTATCTGGGGTTTGATTGTAAATGTCATTTGTGTATTTTCTGTTCATTTGCAGAGGTTTTCTTGGCAACTGCCTATAGCTAATCTATGAAAGGACCCCTTCCAATATTTGTTTCCTGAAGACAAATGTAAAGTTCCTCAGGAAGAGTTTTTGTGTTTTTTTTTTCTGTCCATTGCTACATCAAAATGTGGTTTTATAGTGTTCCTTGTCCAGGGGTGCGTTTCCCAAAGCCAATTATATGGTCGCAAGTTTCATCATTACCAATAGAGTTTAATGGAAATTGCGGTCATAGTTGGCCAACGATAATTTTGGGAATCGCACCCTTGACCCCATAGTATTTGTACATTACATTTGCATGTACATCATGTTTGAATACTGAAACAGATATCATGTTGACACCATATAAACTGTAAAAGTATTCATAAAGGTATTCATAAATGTAAAATGTCATATTATATATATATATATATATATATATATATATATATTTTAAGACAAATACTGTATGCTACATTTTACTATCATATTGTTGTATTATTCATATATATTAGCATTTATTAATATTTTATATGAATATGAATATTTATTTTAATATTTCTATTGAATTATATCTTATATTTGTTCAATATGGCACAAGAAATACCACCATTCAAATATTTGGGGTGAGTAAGATTAATTTTTTGGATTCGTCTCAGCATTTATTTGATCAAAAATACAGTAAAAACAGTAATATTGTGGAATAGTATTAGTATTTAAACCACCTGTTCTTTAATTCTATATATTTTCAAATGTGATTTATTCTGTGATGGCAAAGCTGAATTTTCAGCATTATTTTCAGTCTTCAATGTCAATTCGGTGTTCTAAAAATCAATGCTGAAAATAGTTATGCTGCTTAATATTTTTGTGGAAACTGATTTAAAAAATTGATGAACAGAAAGTTCAAATCATATCACTTTTGAGGCATTATAAAAGTATTTTTTGATCAATTGAATGCATCCTTGCTGATTGAATTTTTTTTAAAAAGACAATCGTACTTACCCAAACCTTTTGAAAGGCAGTGCTTATGTTTTCAATGTGGTCGGTCAATATTTTAATACTACACATTTCAGTGTAATCATTCAACAATGTGCTAGAACCGAACTTTATGCGCAGATACCTATGAGATCATGATGTGGATTGTGAGGGGTTAGTGAATGAGTTGCAAGTTTTTGTCCTCAATGTTTGCATTCAATGTTTCCATCCAGCCACTCTCATTAGACTTGTCACAACCAAAAGCACATTTGCGCAAACAAGTCATCAGTGTGTGAACCTGCTGTGCAAACTGTTCCTCTAGTCTAAATGAAGCATATTCATTTGTCACAACAGAGACATCCAGAGGCCGTTTTCGAGCAGACGACAAACAAAGCATCTTTTGAGAATGCAATCAACAAGAGATTCTCTCTCGCTCTGACCGCCTCTCTGACCCATGACTAAGGCGTTTATCACATCTTTTTAGCTGCCAAACGCTGAACCCTCATTTCCATCAAAGGTCTTCCCTCGGGATCACTGTTTATTATTCTTGATGCCCTGTCAGGAGAGAAGGATGCTGGAAATGATGGTCTAGCATTCAGATTTCCCGCCATCGTCTCCGTAGTGCCGTTCCTAGTATGATTCACACGTGGTGGTATTGTCACCGCAGAACAGCTTTCTAGTGCAAATGAAGCGCAACTCATGCCCCAGGAGACAGAAGGGCTCAGTCAAGTCAACACATCTAAATCACATCGTAACAAATCGCACATTCAGTCTGGGTTTCTGTGACGTCGTTTCGCCGTGTAATTTAGAGGAGCACGCGGGTTAGTTTTATTGCAAGTGGTGACCTTGACATGATGACCTATCTAGACTAGACTTATTGACTGTAAAAGAGTGTCCTGTATCACGTTGGTATCACTTTATATTCCATACAGGTGACAATGTTGTCAAAACTAGCCTCGTTCACACGGGTCTGCGAAAACCACAAAAAATGCTGTATATTCGTGCCAGGCCAGTAGGTGGCAATGTCACTTTGTAAAGAAACACCATGTGCGTATAGAATGAACCAACGCATTCTCATCCTATAGGGTGTCATATAGTGACGCTTTTGACAATGCATATACATCCAACGCTCATAGCTTTGGTTATGGGTAGGTTTAGGTCTGGGGTAGGGTTAGGGTTAGACCACTAGGAGGCGCCTTCTGGCTCATATATATTTGTGTCTCATATTGACACTAAAGAGTGCCATGTGTGTTGGATATGACGCATTGGGATGAGAACGGGCTGAATGAACAGGTAATACACAATCACATGATGTCACCGAATTCACAAATTCGTGTTTTTGTAGTTTACATTGGAAGCACTAGTATACTTCTCATTCTTTTACCACATCTTTCAATGGCAGACTTAGTAAGAGTAGTACTGTATGCGGCGGTTCTGAATTCAGCTTATCATTCACTGTGTATTTAAGCTCTTAGGGGCCGTTTACACGACACCATTTTCAACTAAAAATCGATAACTTTATGTGAGTTTTGACCGTTCATTTATATGACAACGGCATTATAGGGGCCTGAAAACGCAAGATTTTGAAATTGATACTGTTATTGTCTTCGTGTAAATTACAAATTCAACTGTTTGAATTGAATTTGTGAAAACAGTTACATCATGCACATACGTACATATTATGTGTTCAGTCTAATAGTGTGTAGTGTTTCTTTACAAAGTATATCACCAACTACTGGCCAGGCAGCTTAATACAGCATTTTCAGTCGTTTTCGTGGATTAATGTGAGCATGGATCGTTTCGACAAACGATTGTTGTCTGTATGCCAAAAAAAAAAAAAAAAAAATCTCAAAGGAAAAAGTTTTAGTTTATCTTGTCATGTAAACACACCCAGTTTTATCAGTTATATAATATTTTTTATGAAATACCTCAATTAAAAATCAATTTAATTATGTTACATAATGATTTATATAATAATTGTATTAATTTTTAATTGTTATAATTAAATATATTAAGATAATTTACATTAATTAATAAATCATTTTTAAATTGAAAATTATTAAATTACATTAACACACACATACACTCTATATATATATTATATAATATTATTCATTCCTGAGATCTTGACATTATATTTTTTATTAAACCTGTCATGTAATTCATTTTGTTCATTTTTTTTTATTGATTGGAATTTCATTAAAATATTTATATACTTTAAACACTTTTTTTAAATGAAATGATTGTGTTTGAGAATAGTTACTTTAACCAAAGCATCATGGGATCACCAGGTCATTGTCAGATTCATATATTTACAATGGCAATGAGCATAATGGACTCTTAACAGAAAGATAGAGATTGTTTTATAATCAGGAGGAGCTTTACATCAGAAGTAAAATTCAGGTCGTTTCATAGGGAGCAGGGACATGATTCTGTTTACGCTCATTCTTTGTCAAGCAACTGTTATTAAATTTTTGCAAATAATAGGCAGAGAACAGATGAAATTTCATCTGATGAAATTGTGGGGTTGCGGTTTGCAGACATTGGGACGACGTGACAGGCAAATTACTGTGAATTTAGCAAAGAAATGGCTCCTGCCTCACCAAGGACTCTCTTACAATCAAATCATCCAAGTTCCCTATTCTCACAGGAGAAATCTTCAAATGCAAATAAACACAAGCTGACCCTGATATTCCCTTTAGACACACTTGAGGTGGGGTCCTCATGCCTCAGTAATGCCTGATCATTGAAGCAAAGTCTGTCAGAACCGCACCAGAAGCCCTCATGGAGATCCGGCTCATAAATCTGCCAGTAGATGCGTCTATGGACCTGTCACTGATCAGATGTATAATTCCCAATGAATCTCCCACTCGTGCAAAACCTCACTGTCACTCAGACAAAAGGACAGAGTAAAATTATATGCATTATTATTTTGTTTGCAGTTGTCTGGGGACAAATTATTATTTATTTTTTTTCAGGTAGAAAATAAATGACTGGGAGTGTGCAGTGTTCAGAGCAAGCTCAGTACTTTATAAATCCAGCTTTAAAGATCAGGACGATCACACCTAATGGGATCTAAAATGAATAATCACCAAATGCAAGTCAAATTTCATTGAGCTAATAAAAGAGGCATTTTTAGGAATTGAAAAATTTAGTGTGTGTTTGAAATTGCATTGTTATCAGGAGATTCAGATTCAGATTTTGTTTTAAAACTTGTTTTAAAGGTCCTAGGAAAGACTTTAAAGTAGAAATATCTAGATTTTAGTTGGCAAGCAATGGAAGTTGCGCTAGTCTTTTCTATTGTGACGTATAATCGAGTGAAATGGCTTCTGAAATGAGAAGAATGTAGGCGGGGCTTTATTTGGACCTTCGTGAATTGATTGGATCGTATGAAGGTGGGCGTTTCCAACCAACCGGGGGCAGCAGATCTGGGGTGCGTTTCCCGTACAACTATGTAGTTCGCTGCTTCCCTACCATGGGTACGATGCATCGTTGGAGAAATCAACGATGAATCACTGTCGCAAAGTATCGTTCAACCACGTTGGTTTCGCACATTGTGGAGTACTAACTACTTTTAATGAAACTGTTTGAGATCCAATTAACGCTAGATTGTTTATATATAAATTACAGACATGTCATCTGAGGACTATTTTTAATTGTTCTCAGTTATTTTGCTTTATTACCAGACTCAATATGTGGCTCGTTCTTATATAGTAGAGCACGTTCTCACATGCGCACTCTTTAAAATCGGTACTTTAAATCTTTTGACAAACTAAAAGACGTAATTCCATTTGTCTGTATTCTAAATAAAAGGCACCGGTTGTACTGAATGTCAGCTTGCTTATTTTGCTCAAGATAAGGATTTATGACGTCCAAATGTGATGCAATATAGAAACGATGCCTCTAACCACAGGTCGAGAGCTGTCGTTCAAACCACACAACTTTGCGATGCTGTTTGCGATGCTGTTTCGGATCCGCAAAAAGCATCTAAAAACGCTGCATTATGCTGACAGGCCAGTAGTTAGTTAGCGATGTCACTTTGTAAAAAAACACTAGTATGCGCCTATAAGCTGAGCTTTTTTTTTTTTTTTTTTTTTTTTAACCTTCAAATGGTCTTCGTTTCCTGTTTACACTTCTGGGCTTCCGGGTCTATACAGTATGACTCCAAAAATTGATTGAGTAATTGTATAAAAAATATACATTTTTAATCATACAAATAATATATCATTTTTTTGTTTACTTAATTCTCATCTATTCGTTAATGCTGTTTTTTTTTAGATATAAAGTAGTTTTGTATCCATATACTGCACAATTCCTCAACTACACCATTAGCTTGCATATGAAATATTATTTTTTCATGATACATTGCTTTTATGCTCTAGTACTAGGCCTTCATTTCTGTGTACAAATTTTCAGATTTATGCTGGATTTTTTTTTTTTTTTGACACATGATGAAAATATATATATATATATTTTTTTCACATTTCCCATTCATTTCATCATTTCAATGTGGGGTCATAATGACCCCGAAGACCAGAAGTGTAAACATTTTTTTGCATACCTTCAGAACAACGGAATCAAGCACTTTTTTGTGTGTGTGTGTGTGTGTGTGTGTATAGATAGATAATGTATGAAAAGTCACAAAATCTTATTCCACTGAGATGAAGGAAACCTTTTTTTATTAAGTAAAAGTCGATTGGGGTCATATAGACCGCATGACCCGACTGAGGGCTACAGGCAATGTACTAATAAGCAGCCATTAGTATTGACTATTATCATTATTATAGTTTTTTCTTCAGTGTGCTTTCCTAAAATCTGTTGATGAGACAATTTTAACTTCTGATTGACATGTATTGATTCTTTTCCCCCACAAACCTAAGATGGCCTTTTCTCCCTAGGGAAAAGAAGCACAACACTGTAGTGATGTCATTGACGTGGTGCAGATGTTTTTGGGTTGAAGTATAATTCTATCTAATTTGCATTTTACAGTGTGTGTGCATTAACATATGATGGATAAACATCTGCTAAAAAATACATGAGACCTATTTTAAGAAATCATTGACATCAGTAATAGATGTGCTTTAGAATTCATAGTAACATTTTACTATAAGGTTTTGTTAGTTAAAATTAGTTAACATGAACTAACACGAAGTTACTTTTAATCTCAACATTTACTACATACTACACAAAAATGTTGGAGCTCACATGAGAAAAAATATATTTTTATTAATCAATATTAACAAAAATAAATAAAAGCTCATTGTTAGTACATGTTAGCTGATGCACTAAGTAATGTTAACAAATGAGTGTTACCGAATTCATAACTTGATAAAAAAAAATATACACTAAAAATGTCAAAATAACAAAACACATTTTTTTGCTGGGTAATTGGGATTGGAGAATGACAAAGTCAGATATGGCGATGTTTTCAGTGCCAATGGGTTTCTGAGTGAGGTCAGGCTTTTGAAATGTTACATGGCCTGTTATCAGCTATAATGGATGGCCATCAAACTCAGCGTTCTAGTCACATCTTTCAAGAGCATCAGTCCTCCATGTCTTATTCAAAATGTCTCGTATCAAATACCCTGTCTGGCAGCCTAAACCAAGATGAAACCAGAGTCAGACAGATGTCTTCCCTCTTCCACCACAGCTGACACGGGTTAGTACGTGTCCTTCATCCCCACAATTTTTCTATTTGTCAGTCCATGTCCAAATGTCAAAGCATCAGGCTGACTATCAGGAACAGTCTTTTCCTCTCTTAGCTTTTAAGAGCTCATTTTACGGCAGAGGTGGATTTTGGATAAATCACGACACTGGTGGTCTCATAAGAGTCTGATTATTGATGATGGGCCTTTTAACTCACTCATGTGATTTAGGGGTCCATGACCACTTCAAATGTGTTACCATCAGCTTGTTCAAAGGTGTAATGGAGCCAAAAATCATATACTTAATTTCTACGAGCCTAGTTTACATGTGAAGGGGCGTGTTTGTAGTGAAAAGCACCTTTTCAGCATTTAGATGCTATACCGTAAAACGTGGTAAACTGTGAATACATTTTGTTGGTATAAATCAATGTATTTCGGTTGATTCAGCAATATTAAATTATATGTTCGACTAATAAGTAACCTTCTTTTTCAGTGTAGGTAATCTTCACTGTGTGATGTCACTTTTTGAGAAATCCAGTTGCATTTGTGAGAGAAATATGCCGTGCAACATTTTGGAGTTGCACTATGTTTTTGAAAGAAGTCTGCATTTATTTGATCAAAAATACAGTAATATTGTGAAATATTATTACAACTTGAAATCAATTATTTTTATTTTATTATATATTAAAATGTCACTTATTCCTGTGATGGCTCAGGTGAATTTTCCGTATTATTACAGTGTCACATGATCCTTCAGAAATCATTCTATTATGCTGATTTGGTGCATTTATTATTACAATAGTTGAAAAGTGATTGTACTACTTAATATGTTTGTGGAAACCATGATATATTTTGTATTTGTTCAACTTCATTGTGGGTAGTTAGTGAATTAGATGCAGGTTTTATGCAGAATGCTAAAGTGCTGCTAATGAAATTGCGTTTCTGATCACTTTATAACAACAACTGCTTGCAAACGTGGAGGGGGAAATCTTCAGTGATTCAGCCTTTTCTTCCTCTCCGTCTGTCTATACACATCTTACCGTGTGATAGTGGACCTATATATGTTGTGCTTTTCTTCTCATCTCTCATGGTCAGCTAATAAGATCTACAGGCTAAAGGGACTATAGACTGAAATTGCATTTTGCTGCAGTGATATACTGGCTGTCACAACAATCAACATGGTCACTCATGTTGTTATCCCATGTATTCCTCAATATTGTGTTACAGGCTACCGAGCAGCAAACCAACCATGTGAGAAAGAAAATCAAAGGAAACTTGGGTGAATCAGAACACTGAAACAACAGTGTGTGTTTACTTGTTTACAGTTACACAGTATAATCATTGTCATTATAAATCATTATGTCTATGGAAAGTCTCCACGAAAACACCAAAACTAAACTTGTGTGTTTGTGTGTATATGTAACAATACACACATTTATATTATATTTTTGATGCCTGCATAGTAGCCTATAATGTGACAAAGCAATAGCTTCTCATACACCGTTGGCTTACTTGTTGGCTTGTATTTTTTGACTATTTTGAAAACTGCTATTCTTACACTTTTAAGCTTTAGTTTTGCTACTTTCATTTAGTTTAGTCCCAGCTACCAAAAATATGCTCAAGGAACATTTTCTTTTCATATTCAGTTATGAAAACGTTATTTCTGAATGTTCTCTGAAAGTTCAAAATGTTTTTTTTCTTGATTATGCAGATTTTAAAGGAGTACTTTTGCTGATAATATTACTCACCCCCATGTCATCCAAGATATCCATGTTGTTCTTTTTTCGGTCAAAAAGAAATTAAGGTTTTTGATGAAAACATTCCAGGGTTTTATAATGGACTTCATTGGGAACCAAACGGTTCAAGGTCCAAATGAAAGTTTCAGTGCAGCTTCAAAGAGCTTTAAACAACACCAGACGATAAATAAGGGTCTTATCATGCGAAATGATTGGTCATTTAAGAAAAAAAATAACAAAGTTTAAGTTTTATAAGCTCAAATGGTCGCCTTGCTCTGTTCTGTGATGCGCGTTCGTGACTCTCCTGTACGAACTTGTTCATCAAAATGAACAAATCTTTTTCCAAGTCAATTCGTTCATTTTGTTCATTGAATCAACCAAATGACTCGAAAAAAGATTCTTTCATTTTGATGAACGAGTTCGAACAGGAGAGCCACGAACGCGTATCACAGAACAGAGCAAGGCGAGCATTTGAGCTTATAAAACTTAAACTTTTTCTTTTTTAAATGACCAATCGCTTCCCTAGATAAGACCCTTATTCATCGTCTGGTGTTGTTAAAGCCCTTTGAAGCTGCACTGAAACTCTCATTTGGACCTTGAACCGTTTGGTTCCCAATGAAGTCCATTATATGGAGAAAAATCCTGGAATGTTTTCATATATAAATGTATAAATAATGTTTTTGTGCTTACATTTATAGAACATTATTAATTAAGACCAAATAAACTTTTAAAAAATGTTCTATTACTGGAAGAACATTTGTTCATTAACCAACCAAAGTTTAATGAACCAAACTGTATATGTAAGTCTGTATCATAATGTGTTGTTAAGGACTTTTTGTGGTTTTGCACTACTTTGCTCCTGTTAGTCAATTCTTCCAAATGTTAACTTTAGAAATGGAGGCCTTAATTATTGTAATAGAATATTTCCAATGATACTTCACCAACTTCCAGGCTTGTGCTTGGATAACCACCATGTAGCTATTGGGAAATGTGGGAGGAAATCTTAGACTTGAACACATTCTGATGGCAAATATTTATGAATGACAGATTGCATGGCTATACGGTTGCAGAAAATCTTTAGACAAAGGAACTTGAGCCTGGTATAGGATCATAGGCCCTTTTGGAAGCTGAAGAAACTCAACCACAGATATAGACAGACCAACAACCTCTAAGATTAATGTGTTTCCTGCTTTCATAGCTCAGAGATAAGAGCGCCACAGTCTGCTAGCGCTTGTCATTTTTGGAATATGATATAATAATGTGCTGCATTATCATATGGAAGAAAATAGCACAGATGATGCATTGTGCATGAAACTCAGTCACAGGAGAAATGAACATCGTCCGGGTGATTTCATATTTGTTTCGTGTCCAGGTTTGCAGATGAGAGCTGTGTGTGCTGGCGTTTAGAGTGTGTGGTGGCACACAGTACTATTTGCGCAGAGAGTGTTTGATGAGGCCGTTATCGCATTCCCATGCGTATGTTTAGGACACAGCTGCTGATCTCTCTGGGAAAAAATACAATATTGTTCCACAGTGGGGAAAGACTTTTTAAAACAAGCTGCCAAAAACATTTCAACACACTGTTGTTTTTGGCTGATTTAGATGTTTTGTGAACTTCAGCGGCAAAAATTCTAAAATAATGAAAATGATTTTTTGTAGCCTGTTTCCATCTCAAATTATATATATATATATATTTGAATTGCAACTTGATATCTTACAATGTGACCTTGTATGTGACTGTGCCTCTATTTCTTAAAATGTGATTTTATATAAAACTGTGACTTTATCTTGCAATTGTGACAGTATTTGACCTTATATCTCACAGTTGTGTACAATTATATTTTTTTTTGTGTGTGTGTGTGCAATTTTACACATAACAATTGGGACTTTATTGCTTATAATTGAAGCTTTATATCTGACAATTTACCACACAGAAATATGGGTACATATCATTAATGTGCACAAATAGTAGTAGTATGTTCAACACACTAAATTCAGATTTTTTTAGATTTAGAACATAAAAAAAAAATCTCGATATTCAAATATTCTCAATTCTAGTTTTTGGCAAAAAACTGCATTTAATTAATTAAATATACTGTTAAAATTAATATTGTGAAATATTATTACAATTAAAAAGAGCTATTTTCTATTTGAATATATATATATATATATATATATATATATATATATATATATATATATATACATAATTATACACAGTGCACCCACATTATGTAAACACAAACTTTTATTTTGGATGTGATATCAGAGAAAAAAAAATACTCATTATATATATATATATATATATATATATACACATACATTTTATTATTATTTTTTAAATGTATGACTGTGATGGAACATTTTTCATAATATGCTGATTTGGCACTCCAAAAATATTTCTTATTATCAACTTAAAAAAAAATTGTTTTAGCTGCTTAACGTTTTTGTGAAAATGTGAAATATATTATATATTTATGAGCACAAACAGGTGTTTTTTTCAGACTATAATGTGTTGGATTTATTTGGCACCTGATGTAAGTTTATTATGAATACTAACAATCACAGAGTTTTTCCCCCCTTGAAAATGTGCAAATTGTAAACCCTTTTAGGCTATAGAGTGAACCTCGGGTCACCTCAAGAACAGCCGCTAATACCATCAGATAAAAGCAGGAAAGACAGCTTCTCTCTCTCTCAGTTCCTATACCTCAGACACTTTTGCCTCCCTCAACAGAAATCAATACCTCGCCTTGGGTAAACTCTTCAATGCCCAAGTCGTGCTTGTTGACTCTGAAGCCACACAGACGGTTTCAGCTTGGTCCTGTACAGCGCCGAATGTCGATACAATTCTTTTCCGCTCTTCCAGCACGCCACCTCCCATCTGAGAGCGGCACGTGTGCTCTGATTGCATTTTGTCCCTTCACCCGGGCAGCCAACGTCTCACATTTGAGCCCCTTTTCTCTTGTCCTGTTCCACACTTCCTGCTCTTAGGCTGGGAGTGTCGTCATCGATTTGACAGCCTTTACAATGTGTCGTGAGGAATATACTTCAGCTTTAATTTTTCATTCGTCATGCTCCTGGGATTCTGTCTTCTGCTCCAACATTCTCTCCCCTTTCTTTCCTTTTCCATTTTTTTTTCTTTTAAACAATAGCAGGGAAATAATATGACTGCTGCATGGTAATGACAAGAGAAAAAGATTTTGAGTGACACATTTAGAGTCACTAAAGTCTGTAATGCAATCCATGATCATGTGACACTTTAGAAAAATCAGCTTTGCGTCGCAAAAAAAAAAAATATATATATTTCAAAATATATTCAAATAAAAAATAGTTTACACAAGTTTCACAATTCTATTGTTTTACCATATTTTTATTTAAAAAAATGCAGCGTCCGTGAGCATCAGAGACTTTTTTTCAAAAACATTATACTCAATATTATTTCTTACAAAGTGACTTTATTTCTCACAGTGTGACTATTTCTCATAATTATTTCTCATAATTGTGACTTTGTTGTCTTACAACAGCAACTTTGTATCTCACAATATGACTTTATTTCCCTCTTAAACATTATCTTACATGTTTTATTTTTTACTCTAAGGTGAAAACAAGTTTCCACAGAAACAAAGTTGATACATAAATGTGGCGAGCAATCATCATGGGTGAGTAATACTCTCTATTTCTTAAACACTACCAATTGAAAATGCTTAGCATAAAATAACTTGATTACGGTAAGTTGTTTTCTGATTGTATAGTTAAGGCCAATCTAGTACAAATTGGTGCATGACATCCAGTGCTTTTTTTCTTTCCAAGAGGGAGCAAAAAAGGAGAAAGAGAGAGAGAGAGTGTGTGTGTGTGTGTGTGTGCAGGCAGTTAAAGGTAACTAAAGTCTCCTCTCTGAAGGTGCTAATTTTAGCACATGGCTCGGGGCTTGGTTCACACAGGGGCCTCTGAATTCTTAATTCTGGGAAAAGGGGCAGAAATTAATGATTTGGGAAATCGGTCATAAAGACAGTGGAAGAAATGTTTAATACACAGGAGCGTGTCCAGACTTAAAAATTCTAAGGTCGAATAGCATTTTGCTGACCCATTTTTTGAAGTCATTTTACAGTTATTTACAGAAGGGGCTCAAAATAGTGTCTCAATGTCCCTTGGTAAATACTGTAGGAACATGAGACAAGCAATGGAGAAAAGCACACAGTCTTAGAGAGAAAGGTTCAATTGGGTTCTGTTTAGAACGCTAGGGCTCTTGACTCATGGTATAAGGAGAAATGTCTTAAATGATTTCATAATACATTCATATTTAACATTATATATATTTTTTCAAGTGATAAAATATGTTTATGTGCTGCTAAATTCGTGAAATTTAATTAAAACTAAAAAAGAAATGATCTCATAACCACATTCTAAAATGCTGGGTTGTTTTAACCCAAATGTGGGTCAAATATGGACAAACCAAAATGTTGGGTTAAAAATGTAATTTAAACATTTAACCCAATGGCTGAGTTTGTCCATATTTGACCCAAAGATGGGTTAAAACAACTTAGCATTTGTAGAATCTATAAATGAAGCACCTAATAAAGGGTTTATTTAGAACCTGCAGGACTTTTCAGTTAGAGTTGGATATTTGGATAAAGTCAGATGGTGTAGGGTGGCCAAACAGCAGTAGATTTCAATCATGACAACTCTCAGAATAGTTCAAATAAATATGGCAATGTTACTGTAGTTGGTCTTGTGTCCCAGCGCTGGGATTGCATGAGGGAATTCGGCGTAAAACATGGATTATTACGCTGTGGCGACCCCTGACAAACAAGGGAGCAAGCCAAAAGAGAGTTCCTACATACACAGACGTGAGCATGTGGGCATGTGTGATATAAATTCTGTAGCAGATCTTGGCAGGTGGAGCTGGGGAAGGTGGAGGGTTTCAAAGAAACTTTGATAGTGTGCTTCAGAACTATCTTATAGCAAACAATGAACCAGATTGAGCAAGTAATCTCATTGGCTGCAGGGTCAGCAAAGGCGAATCAGCTTGTGCCATGTGTTAATGATGTGACCTATCAACATGCGCCCTCTAGAGTGTCATGACTGAACTAAATATTTATGTGGCTCATAACGAACAACGAGCATGGGAGAAATCTCTCCTACTGACCTGGGCTTCTCCTGTTGGAGTTGAACTTTTGTTTGAGGCTGTGGTTCTACAGGTTTAGGTAGGCAGCACCGGCCGTCTGGGACGTGAAAGCGAACACCTCAGGCTGCAGTTCATTCAGATGCATGTTTGATCAATGAAGTGGCTCTGTATTGACTGGAATCAAGTCTGTAGGCGTCACCGCACTGCTCTCTGTAAAGTACTCCTCCTGTCTATTGGGACATGAAAGAGATAGAGCAAGAAAGTGCAGAACGAAAGGTTAGTTTGTGCTTTGACTTTTCAGAATTAAATTGAAAATGCCTTTTACTCTACCATTGAAAAGTTTGGGGTTGGTAAGATTTTTTTTTTTCATGTTTATGAAAACGTCTATTATGCTCACCAAGGCTGCATTTATTTGACAACAAAAAATGGTAAAAACAATTGCAATTTAGAATAACTGTTTTCTATTTAAATATATTCTAAAAAGTTATTTATTTATGTAAAGGAACTTGATCCTTCATAAATGTTTCTACTATGTTCACTTGTTGCTCATGCAGTAAATATTTATTTTTGTAAATGTTGAAAACAGTTAAAACAATATTTTTGTGGAAACTGTGATAAAATATTTTTTGTTTAGGATTCTTTGATGAATAGAAGGTTTAAAATAAAAGCATTTATTTGAAATAAAATATTTTATAACATTATAAATGTCTTTAAGGTCACTTTTGATACATTTAATGCATCCTTGCAAAAAAACACATATATAAATAAAATATTTATGCAAAAAAAAAAAAAAAAAAAAATATATATATATATATATATATGTTCTTGCAAACAAACAAATAAATATTACTGCCCCAAAACATTTAATTAGTGCTGTAAATTGCAAATGCAAGTTGTTAAGTCATTGGTTTGCATTGGTCCTAAATGCAAGTTGATACCAAACAAGATGCAGATTTGAATGTATGGAAGTCTAATTAAAATTATGGAAATTCAAAGAAATTCAACTGTGAGAGTCTGTGTAACTATAGTTTAGATATATAAATACATTTGTTATGTAAACAAGTCTTAATTAATCCATGTTTCTTTAAGTGAAGTGCTCTTAGACAAAAGAAAATCGGATTAGCTGAATTAAGACGTCTCCCTTTTAAATGTGTAAAAATGGCAGGTTTATACACACTATTCAAGCAGTATTAGCTTGTTTTCCACATGTCCAGCTTTACACAAAATGAAATGAAATGTGTCGGCAGTCGCAGAACTTTAGGCATTGCCGGTGAAACCTGTACAAAGCAATTTGGTCTCTATTAAAAAGAAAAGCCCTCATTTAGAAGTGCACAGGCTTTTCTATCCTTAATCTGGCCAATTTGTACTAAAACGTCCCTGATTCGTTGTTGCTATGTCAATGAGGTTTTACTTGTATTGATAATCCTCCAAATGCCAACTCTTTGCTGTGTGGTTTTTTCCCACACTAAATAACTAAAGGAATATTTGTTGTCTGTTTATTTGCCCCTCTTTGCCCTTTGGTTTATTTGTAAAAACCAATGCGAAATCAATTGTACACTAGATCACGGGAGGGTTGTAATCTCTGTCAAAACAGTAGGAGCTGTGATATATTAAGTTGCATTGAATAGTTGTGGTTGAAACCTTGTACACAGGTTCAAAATGTCATGAGTGAGGACTGGGTATTCGCCATTGATCTGTGCCCTAAAACTCTCCCATGACACATCCGACATCAGTTTTCAGCGCTCATCAAATACACTCAAATCTGTTGTTTGCCCACTGATATCATGCTATGTTTATTGTGTTTTTGAGGCATTACATATTGCATATATATATATGCAAAATAAAGGAATGTGTTGTATATCTATATAGGAACACAAAATTGAGAAGCTAAATGCTTTTTTTTACTCTATGCTGTGCATTCAGCATTTAATTTGCATGGAATTTTATCTCAGAAACAACACCAAGGTCTTGGTTTAACACCCCATGAAATGTTTAAAATTACAGATGCAAATTGCAAACACAATGTGAGGTTATTTTTGGACATACGGATCTGTCAATTGAACTAAAACAACAACAACAACAAAAAAACTCTCCAAGATTGGAAAGCATATGTCTGCATCGGTGATCTGTATGTTTCATTTATGTTGCTGTGTCTTGTTCATCTAACAAACACTGGAGTCTTGCTTAACCTAACCTGTGCTCCAAAGTGAATGTGAACTTCATGTTTCGTCTTGTTCATTGAGAAGGACATTTCTGATTTTTTGTCATCTCATCGTCTTCTGACTACTGATTAATATCCTGAAATTCTGTTATAAGCTCAATGTTATGTGAGTCTGTCGAATGTTGCAGATGTCTGTCAGGTTTGATTGCAATGGGACATAATGGGTATATGCTACTATTTAATATTCTTTAATTTGCTTAACTCATAAGCTATATGATCATGTTAACAGATCATCTTAAGGATTGTGTTATTTAATTACTGAATACAAGACAACAGTTTTATCTCTTCCAATCTTTTTTTTTCATATCCACAGTTTGTATTTCATAAGCAAACAAAACCACAACAAACCGGAAAACAGTCAAATTTATAAAAGTCACTGTGACATAGCAGCAAACCAGAAATAGCCCCAAATTCGGTGTGTCACAGCAGTCGGATGTTGGATGACAGATTACAGACCACTGGCATTAAAAAGAAATGAAAAAGAAATCGCGGAGAGCCCCCCTTAATCCTCCTGGATAGCCTGTCTATCCATCAAAGAGGAAGAATACAAATCCTGCAGGGAAATTACCTGAACCCTGCACATTATGAGAGGGACATCTCAATATCTCCCTGGTGAGACTCTTTGGTAATACCACTGAATGGTGAAAAGTCTATCCACGCTGTTAAACTACTAAAGCCTTTGTCATAAATACATATTGTTGGGACTTTTATTGTGGAATATCCATAATGCAGTGCCAGAGATGTGTACTTTGTCACCATATTCATAGCCTGTGCTAATCATGATCCATCCATCCATCCATCCGTAAAAAAGATTTAGTATCAATGTAGTCTTATCATTTTACAGTTTGATTTGAAGAATGTATGTGCTGATTTTGACTCCATTATACATTTTTAAAAACTTTTTTCTAGACTGTACTCTTTCAGACCAATTTTTTAAACATCTTTGCTCATGTTATTGCCTTGGAGTGAACCACTTTGTCGTATTTCTCATTCGTACAGTAAGTCACTTTGGATAAAATGTTTTGACCATTTTATTGGCTGTCCAATCCATCTTAGTCTGAACGAACTGTTGAACTAACATCATGAGGCCAATCTTACTGTATATTTGTGCAGTTTGGTTGTACCCGACGACTTGCGTAACTCATTTCCAAAGTAGCTTGAGTGTTTGGACTTACATAAGAAAATATATTTGCTTAGTGTTTTAAAGTGTGTTTTAAATAAGTTATGTAAAACATTAGGGGTCTTCAGAGGTCTGTTCCACTTATGAAAAATAAGAAATCACTTTATTTAATGAGTTGTTTAGGTGATAAGCTCTCACTCAGGATATATCAGAACAACAAATTAAAATATTGGTGATTAAATGAGCTCGTTGGAATGTGTAGTGGTCGAGCAAGTTAGTAACTCTAATCACAAAGCTTTGGCAAGCCGGCAGGCGGTGGGACCTTACCAGGATGCAGGGGCCATGCTGAACAAGCCCTTTCTATGTTAATTTGTGCTCTCTCTCTCCTTCTCCCTGCCAGAAACTCATGCTGAACCTTAATTCAAGCCCTTATCATTCGATAGCTCCGGCACACTGCTCAGCTCCTGCTTCAAAGACATGTGGGAAGAGGTGTGGAGAACATTGTCAGCCCTTCCTGAGTCCTCACAAGGCGCTGTCAATCACAGGCACCGGGAGACTGCAGCAAGTCACACAAAAAAAGTGGAGTTTTGTAAGTCATCTTTAAGAGCGGTTGCTGATTCGACCTGATTTAAGAGCCACTTGTGTTTAATTATGATAATGATGCCATAACCTGAGACCTTGCTCAGAGAACATTCAAATTTTTTGGTTTTATAACTTGGGAACATTAGCAAAGCATTCTAGAACATATTTTAACTGGGTTTATTAGCAGACGGGAATGTCGCCATTTGTGAAAGAGTGGATAATGTGGAAAGCATTTAAAACAGTATTTTTGTACAAACTTCTGATTGATATTTTAGTAAAAAGGAGCAGATTCATATGGATTCGAGATCTCAGTTGTTTCTTAGAAGAAAAGGTTCTATCAGCGTATTTGGAACCCCTAAAATGTTCTATACACTTTTAAAAAAAGGGTTCCTCTGGGTTCTATATAGAACCCTGGGGTTCCATACTTGGCCAATAGAACCTTTTACCAAAAAAAATTGTTCTATATAGAACCATTTTGGAGTTCCATATATGAAGCAGGGGATGGAACCATTTCTGGTTCTAAATAGAACCATTTCTTCTAAGAGTGTATAGACAGCAATGAGATTAACTGGAGAATTAGCTTACCAAGCTTGTGCCAAGAAAATACCCCTTGTATTGTCAGGTTTTTCTCATCCCAAAACGTCATGTAACTGACGCTTTTGACCATACGTCAACATCCGATGTTTTAGGGTATCTTTTAACGTTGTTTAAATTACGCTATCTAATCCTAAACCCTACCCCCGCGTCATCTAACTGACGCTAAAGGTAAAGCATCAGTTGGATGACGCCCTAGGATTGTCATCTAACTGACATTAAAGGGTACCCTAAAACGTTGGATGTTGACATATGGTCAGAAGCGTCAGTTAGATGACGTCTTGGGATGAGAATGTGTTTTAAGCAATGATCTCAACAATGTCTCAGATTGTGCTCAGGTCAGGGATTTCAATATGAACTGATGGCCATTCCTCATAAAATTCTCCCCAGATCAAATTATCTAGAGACGTTAATGGCTCAGCCATTACTTCAGTCTTCATTGTCACATAATCCTTCAGAAATCATTCTAATGCGGATTTGCTGCTCTTATTACTGGTAGCCATGTTATCAAAGTTGAAAACAGTTGTGCTGTTAATATTTTTGTGGAGACCTTGTTCAATTTTTTTCCAGGATACTTTAACGATTAGAAAGCTCAAAAGAATAGCATTTCTTTAAAATATATATTTTTATAACAATGTAACTGCCACTTTTTATTAATTTAATTAATGGATCATTTCTGAATAAAAGTATTAATCTTACTGGCCCTAAACTTTTGCACAGTAGTAGATGTTAAAGTTACCTAGTGGATATTATGATGCTCGCTGAAGAAAAGTGCAGTGCTTCTGAAAGGTGTATTTATTTCTGAAAAGTAAATAACACTTAGATGATTAAATGATTTTCCCACAGTATGACTTTAACCAAAGGGAATTGTTCTGTTCTCTGTGACAGGGACTTAGCCGAGCCGCTCCATGTACTTACAGAGGAAGTGTTCGAGCAGTCCAACAGCTCATCTGTTCTTTCCTAAATGCAGCTTTATGATTGGAAGACAGTAGACTACCGTGAGAAGCAGATGTGACTATATCCCATGAAAGCAGCAGAGCTTTATGTGGTCCAGTCTCTTTCTAGCCTCCAGGGCTACTGAGTCAGCACTCTGGCCTTAAACAGCTTGCCTTAACTGAAAAGCGGCAATGTTCAAGTGTCTGTCAAACAAAAAATATTGTTTTTTTTTTATCTTGTTTCATTTAATTTAATGTCATTATTTCATTTTGTTTCATTACATTTAATTTAATTTAATTTCGTTTCATTTTGTTTTGTTTTATTTATTTTACAGGGGCTGCATATCAAAGTCATGGTTCCCTTAATTTATTATGAATAATAAAGTAAAGTATCCAACATTTTGGATAGGGATAGGTTCAAATCCTGGTCTAACCTGGATTTTTTTAAATAATCCAAAAACAAACTAACAAACCAATTCAAAATCCCATTTGAACTTGACATCAAGTTATCAGCATTCATATATGCTTTATGAAGAAGATCAACTTTGACATTTTGATATAGATGTACTAAAAGAAAATATAAATATATATATATATATATATATATATATATTTTCACATAATAGTTTCAAGTAAACATTCTTTAGTTAGTAAGTTATTTTGGAGGTTGCATTACAATTTCCACTTGGATCAAAAACCCAAGGGAGCATGTTTGAATGGGCATGACACTTTGAGGCTTTTAATTTGAAAAATAAGTGAGAATGATATTATGGAAGCTTTAAACAGTAGGCTACTAACAGTTACCTCTGTGGCTTTTCGTAACAGGTTGAAAAAGAGAAAACAAAGAAATGTGACTTCTAAATTCAGCTCCACACTCTGGGAGCAGCCACTGGATATGAAACGTGATTTGGAACACTTTTGAAATGTTGAGATGAGCTCTTTGGTTGCTGGGCGCCTGTCTAAGATAGACTCTTTGTTAAAGATGATATTCCCAGGGCTTCCAGGCTGCTCACTGCCTCCGGATTCCCCTCCCTGTTATAGAGTGGAACAAAGCACTTAAAGAGTGCATTTTCATACGTTAAAGAGCCACTCTTTCCCCGGGTCATGCTTCCAAGACAGCACAAGGCAGTATGGAGAACTCAATGTTAATCATATTAAAATGTGTGTTCATATTTCATACTGCCTGTATTAATACACACGTAAAGAGCCCTAGCAACCTGACATCAAATATTTCTCTCCTCTCCAGAGAACAGTGCCCCCAGAGAGCTTGGCCAACCCATTTGTCTATCAGGTACTGCAAAATGCTCATTTTGCATTGACGTGTTCATGCGTTACGAGAAAAGCTTGGCTACAGGGGACGACTTTGCCATAACTTTAATGTTCAATATTGTCAAAAAAAATCAAAAGTCTACTACAGAGTCATTTCCGCACGAATGAAAAATGTGTGTGCTATGGGAGAGCGGGATGTGAATACATTTTCAAACAACTCAACAATTTATCCGTATTTTCCCTCCTTGCTCACATGTTTATGAATCATAAACTTTCCGTCTCTTCTTGTGTCTTCATGCTGAATTCTGAAGGACATCTGTGCCTGAAAGTTCTGTGCCCTACAGATGTTTGCAGAGTTGAGCCAAAAATAGCCTGAATGAGCTAATATGCTTACAGTGTAAAGTGTGGAAAACATCCACACTTTGTGTTGCGAATGTGCAAGAAAGAGGTGAGGCGAGGATCTAAGTGCAGCAGTTTTGATCAACAAACACACAAGACAGAAAACCAAAACAAGGCAGAAGAAGACAAACTCAACTGCTTTACAAGGGGGATGTATAACCTATGACCAACAACAATTGTCCAACATGTGTGTACACAGGATAACAAGAACTAACAAGGAACAGGTGAGGGTAATCAATCGCTAACAAACAAGGGTAACTATGGACTGGAGACAAAGAAGGTAGCAATGGAAACAAAGAGTGCTTCTTAATACTCAAGTTGATGCTCGTTTGCTTTCTCCTCCAGCCCGTGACACGGAAACCGATCGAACTCAGCCATCTTCAAGGACATCTCAATTCTCTAATTGTACCGTGAGGAGGCTTCCTGAGGAGTCATAAACGAGGATACACTCGAGGAATCCACCCTCCTCGCATTCTGGGGGTGGAACTAAGATGAGAGGAAAGGAATTGAGGAAAGGAAACGAGGAAGCACGGGTAAGAAAAGAAAAGCAAATACAGGCAAATAGGAACTAAAGAAAGAAAGTGAACATCAGAACAAATAAATAAAAGTCATTCAATGCGAAACGAGAAACTAAGCAGTGGCAGGTATGGGATTTATACATTATTTAATGATTTTATTTTTGGTTCAGATTTCTCTTAGCAGCAATTCCATTTTGTTTAACAGTTCCATTAATTATTCTAGAAACAAATATTTGGAAAATATATTTTATTGGAATATACAGTATATTATATGTAAAAACTAGTTTTGCATGTGTATATATATATATATATATATATATATATATATATATTGAGAGAGAGAGAGAGAGATTGAGAGAGAGAGAGAGAGAGAGAGAGTACTTAAAAATTGTAAGTACTTAAAATTTTTATTGTATTGTGTGTGAAACTGTCTTTTTACGTAAAGTGCCTTGAGAAGCTAAATGTAGTTATGTGATACATGAAAGAGGTGTTACTCAGGTAATTCCAGTTTTTGTTTAGCAAGCAAAGGGAGGGTTCAAATCCCAAACTAATATATGATTTTTAATAAACCCTGAAATCATTATGCATTTTTTGTTGTATAAAATAAGTGAGGGTAGGTAGATGATGACACCATTTTCAGTTTAACCCTCTTGGGTCTGAGTTTTTTTTTTTTTTTTTTCTGGAGATGTTTTGACATTTATGCAGGTGCAACTTTACTGATCAAATTTAGTTTTTTTGTCAAGCAACAGAAAATCCCCTTGGCAAAAAAGCAGAGCCTGAAAACATTTCTGTCAACATTTCTTGAAGGGTTTGGCATGGGAATGGATGTGACAATGTTAATATGTTTGGTCTTGGCGGAACAGATCTGCTACGCTGCTGCTACTGTTGGTTACACTAATGGAGCGTGGTGGAGGGTTCCACTAACCAAGTATTTGAAAGTTGAGCAGAAAGCTCATTGGCTACTGATAGAACAGGAACCAATCAGCTGTGTCCTATAGAGAACAATGGGATTGCAAGCAGATTGAGTTAAGGACCTATCAGCCTTTGCCGTCTTGAATTTCATGACAGAACTTAGTATTAATTGACGATCACTAAACTCCACCAGTACAGTAAAACAACCCAAAAATATTGCCACTGCATCAAAGTTTAAATTGAGATTGAGGAGGTGAATAGTAGTTGAGACTACCATTGGTAGGTGTGGGTTGAGGTGACAAACCTGGCAGTCACTACCTCTGTCGCACGAACAACTCTGCACAACTCATTACACATTTAATCTGAGCCACCAGGACATAAAGCAGAACTTTTGTCCACTCAGAACGCTCTACTGGCTGAGCAGAAGGGACAGGAAATCATTACACTCAAAACATCTCTGCCAAAGGTCATTTAAATCAAGGAAATGAAATTAGTCACCTTGAAGAGCGGTGGGACCTTGGGCAGCGGAGGGAAGCCAGCTTTAGATGCCTTGAAAAAAGCTTTTGAGCAAACCCTTTCTGTTACTAGCTGGATTCTGCCTCCTTTATATGGAGAGTGCTGGACGTAACTGAGGTGTGATGTCTTATTCGTGGCCAACGGCAGAGCTGAACGTGGCTGAAACTGCTGCCAGTTGTAATGCCACGGATAAACAAGCCTGGTACAATGCATGGACGGATTGGGTCAAGATCTTACACTTCAGCCTGCCTGATGCCTTGAACAAATCAATTCAATAATTCAAGCATGTCTCTGACGGCGAATGAAACAACCCTGACAAAAGTAGCTCAGAGAGCTGAAAGTTGAAAGTCTGGCACTCTTGTGTTTGCTAGTTTCTTTAACAATGGCTACATGGGTTTACGTTGAAATTTTTTGAGTGTCTTTCTTAATCTTTTTTTCTTTCTAAACCTGCACATTGTCCTTTAAAAGTATTTAGTTAATCAACGTTTTACGTGATAAGAAGGATGAGAGTGGTTTTCATCATCTAACCCGCTTCTATTGTAGGAAACTTCAGTTCAGCCTTTTTTAGCTAAAGTATTACATTTTCTTCATTTGGTCATTAGTGTGGCCATAATGTCAGTGTCGCTGTAGCTTCCCACTGTATTTATAGACTCTGAGAGGAGATTCTGAACAGTTAAATATAGATCATTATGTGGTTTAAATTATGCAAAGTATGGTGACCGATGTGCTTAATCTATCATGTTACATTATTACGTCTCATTTGGTTTGCATGAATCTTGGAGGGAAGAGTTATGCAAGTTTCCTCCTGTTCCTCTCGTCTTCCTCTTTTTAATCAATTCATGTAATTTTATGAAGATTCAAGTGCATAGTCATCGAAAATATAACAAGGAAATTCTTATGAAAAATGTTTTTTGATTTTTATATATGTCAGCATATTTTATCTACGTTCTCAGTCAGTTTCCTCACTTGAGATTCCCACCAAAAGTGTTTAGTAAAAATAAATACTAAAAATGAATGATCCTTATGTTAAAATTAACGTACAAGAGAGGTACATGAATGTAAAGAGGAAACGTTCGAACTTAAAAGAAAAAATGAAAATGTTGTCATAATTTAGCCTACTCACCCTTATGTTGATTCATTTGTGTTCTTCTGGAGAATATGAGACATTTTTGGACATAAAATGGAAATCAATGAAGTGTAATGTTGTTTCATTTTATTGACAAAAAGTAAATGAGTAAATGATGTTAAACTTTACAATTCGCGTGAACTGTCCCTTTAAAGCCTTTGACTACATAACAGAACATCAAGAGAACAAGACTTTTTATCAATACATAACACTTGTGCATTGTGTATTCCCTTACAACACCAAATATCCAGAGCAATGTCACATTAATTGGGAGAAAAAAAATATCTGAAATAGGAACCATCTGCATTCATTTGAGAGCGGCTGTATGATGTCAGTGGAAATGCTTGTGTGTGCATAATTCCCAATGGTTTATGAACAGCCAGCAAACAACCGGCACAGTCCATTGTGTCCAGAGACTCATTGAGTGTGCACTGTGAATGCAGTTTAAAATGGTTGATCCAGCTTAATTTGACTTTATTACACAGGACAAATCCCAGTGATAAAGAGCCAAGCTGGTCACAGGATATTATTTAGGGCTTATTAGCTGAATGCAGCAGGGTGTTACGGAACGACATGCTGTGCTCTCCACTATCCTTCCCGTGTCCCCATACCTCACTGGATAATTCTATCATCACAATTTTTTTTTTCACTCACTGTATTTGTACTTTTCCCAAAGAAAAAAAAAATGGATGAATGGATTCTACCCATGGGTAGAAAAAAAAATTGCGATGGCGCCACTGGCTTGTTTTCAAATTTCAGTGGTGACAGAAGGCACCAATTAGGACTGCAATTATTTAAGACTTCTGGAGGCTGTTCAGCAGTAACTTTCAAAATACTGTGTGCTTGTTTGATTTAATGGAATAATATGGTTAATGAAGAGCACACTTAGAGAACAAAGCTAACAGCAATAAAGCTAAAGCACATACATAGGGGTGTTTGTGTTAGTTATATGTGGATGAAAATAGAGATACTGCCCTCTTTTTGTTTTAGATAAAGGCCAGTGTCTGTGCGATCCAGCAGTCTCACTGTGGCCACTCACTCTGGTGCCCTGCGGGGACATGCCCACAGCCATCGGTTGAGGGTTGTGTAGGGCCATCACTCGCTCCCCCAGGCTAAATTTCACCAGCTGTGTTGTATGCCGCAGCAAAACATTACCAGACAGCTACTTTACTGCCAAGTTTAATATGGTTTTTAAATCTATCTATCTATCTATCTATCTATCTATCTATCTATCTATCTATCTGTCTGTCTGTCTGTCTGTCTGTCTGTCTGTCTGTCTGTCTGTCTGTCTGTTAGTCAGAGTTGCCTCTGAGAGTGTGTTGTGGGTAGATAGATAGATAGATAGATAGATAGATAGATAGATAGATAGATAGATAGATAGATAGATAGATAGATAGATAGATTTAAAAACCATATTAAAAACCATTACTCTAAAAAATGCTGGGTTGTTTTAACCCAATTTTGGGACAAACCCAGCTACTGGGTTACATTTTTAAATTACATTTTTAACCCAATGTTTGAGTTTGTCCATATTTGACAGATAGATAGATAGATAGATAGATAGATAGATAGATAGATAGACAGACAGACAGACAGACAGACAGACAGACAGACAGACAGACAGACAGATAGATAGATAGATAGATAGATAGATAGATAGATAGATAGATAGATAGATAGATAGATAGATAGATAGATAGATAGATAGATAGATAGATAGATAGATAGATAGATGATGGATGGATGGATGGATGGATGGATGGATGGAAAATAGATAGATAGATAGATAGATAGATAGATAGATAGATAGATAGATAGATAGATAGATAGATAGATAGATAGATAGATAGATAGATAGATAGATAGATAGATCGATAGATCGATGGATGGATGGATGGATAGTAGGTGGATGGATGGATGGATGGATGGAAATAGATAGATAGATAGATAGATAGATAGATAGATAGATAGATAGATAGATGGATGGATGGATGGATGGATGGATGGATGGATGGATGGATAGATGGATAGATGGATGGATGGAAGATAGATAGATAGATAGATAGATAGATAGATAGATAGATAGATAGATAGATGGATGGATGGATGGATGGATGGATGGATGGATGGATGGATAGATGGTAGGTGGATGGATGGATGGATGGAAGATAGATAGATAGATGGATGGATGGATAGATGGATAGATGGATGGATAGATAGATAGATGGATAGATGGATAGATGGATAGATAGATGGATAGGTGGATGGATGGATGGAAGATAGATAGATAGCAGAAACCAGTGAGAATGAGGGAAGAGATGTGCTGAGAGGTAGCTGTAAGTTAGCTAGCAAATGGCAAGAACTTTGCGACCGTCTTGTATAATTCACTGAGAGGAGAAAAAGTGCAGGTGGGCAGTGTTAATATTTCAGTGGTTTGTAGGAACCTTGAACATGCCTTGCATACCTGAGGTAAATAGTGATTTCTGTCGGGAACAGTCCTGTCGAACGTCCACTGTGTCCGACGCCCAATCACTCACACTTGTGATTTATTTAAGAGCGTGTGGTATTGGGAAGATTAAACGCCTTGGGACTCTTTCACCTCACAAAGACACAGCTTACACACACAACTCAGCGGCCAAGAACGGAGATACCCAGGAGTGTCTGCTGGTATCCCAACACCTGGAGCAGAATCTCTGAGTCAGAGATGCATGTGGGAAAAGTCCACTGACCACAGAGGATAAGAAAACTTACATGTTCTTGTTCAGATCTGCAATGGTGATTGGGAGTGTGTGAATAAACCAAAGCTCTGAAAGGTACCAACTGCAACATGCCAAATCTATCTATCTATCTATCTATCTATCTATCTATCTATCTATCTATCTATCTATCTATCTATCTATCTATCTATCTATCTATCTATCTGTCTGTCTGTCTGTCTGTCTGTCTGTCTGTCTGTCTGTCTGTCTGTCTGTCTGTCTGTCTGTCTATCTATCTATCTATCTATCTATCTATCTATCTATCTGTCTCCATTGCTCACTACACAGGAGGTGGGTTTCAAAAATATAAATTCCCAATGTTTCATCATTGCTTAATTTAATTTTAACTTTGATCATCACAGCCAAAATCAATACGTGCAATTACATAAACAGATCTTACCAATTATACCTCCTGCTAATGTACTAAATGGATTCCTTTTATTTCTTCACGTTTTCTTCACAGGCTCAGTCTGACTGCTTATGAAATAAGGCGTTCTGTTTAGAGAGCGGACCCAGGTCTGTAGGCTGATATAAGGAACCGTCTCACAAGAACCCTCTCAGCTGCCGTTCCCTCAAGAGAGTTGTGTTCTTTGCCAAGTTATCTGAGGGTCACTGATTTTGTTTATCCGAACTTCAAGGTCAGGTTTGTGGAGAGCAATTTCAAGGAGTTTAATTTCAGTCTTTCCTTGAGAGAGGTTTGGCTTTCTCTTTGGTCTGGTGTAGTGCGTGGTGCCAGACATAACCAGAGATTCATATAAGGCTTTTAAATGGACCTTAGTAGTTCTATGTTCTATTTTTTAAGTTTAAAATGCTTCATTCCTTCTTTTTAATGATTATTGTGCTATTGATCTACTTAGTACATTAAAAAACATTTAATATACATAATCATGCTTCATGAAACCTATCCCATAGAGTCCCTTTGAATGACTTGATGTCTGTCCAGTGTATGTGAGTAGACTACTGATCCACATCCAAATTCAGACAAAAAAGGTTTAAATAAATATATAAATAATTTCGTCTCAGTTGGAGATTCCTCGTGAGATGTGCTGTGCAACTATTTCCTCTAGTTACACTTGAATGTGCTTGTAGGAATATATTTTGATTTCTGATCATGAAAAGAACAAGCGGTGTCTTGTAGCCTGTCTTTTTTTTCATCTTCTGCTCCATCTGGCTTGTGTCTACCTTATTAGCACCTGCCTGTTAATTGGTGATGTTCTGATAGTGTCCAGTATGAACACAGTAGGATGCAAGCCTTTGGAGGTAAAAATAGATTTCACCTCATGCTGGCAAACCAGAGACCAAACACCCCCCCCAAAAAATATCTGATGCTTAATTGGCATTCCACAACGCTTCTCTTACTGCGTTTTTTCCCCTCCCTTCTGGGTAATCAGGTTTTTACACTGAAAAAAAAAAAAAATCTTAATCAGTATTTTACCACAAAAATTTAACATCATGATTAAAGCATTTGCTTGAGAAGCTAAATTGCCTTAGATAACAAGACTTGTTTTCAGAGACAATCTTAAATCAAGTTCATTTTCTTATCACACTGGCAAATTGTGTCTTATTCTAAGCATAAGGCTTATATCATATATGCTTAAAACATGATATTTGTGTATAGAATAGAATAGAATAGAACGGAGGGAAAAGAACAGAACATAATATAATAGAATCGAACAGAACAAAGCAGAATATAATAGAACGGAACGGAGGGAACGGAACAGAACAGAATAGAATTGAATAGAACGAAATGGAATGGAGGGAACGGAACAGAATAGAATAGAACAATAGAATAGAACGGAACAGAGGGAACAGAACAAAACAGAATAGAATAGAATAGAACAAGCAATAGAATAGAACGGAACAGAACAAAACAGAATAGAATGGAACGGAGGGAACAGAACCGAATAGAATAGAAAAGAACAAACATAACAGAATAGAACAGAACAAAACAGAATAGAATAAAATAGAACGGAGGGAACGGAAAGGAACAGAATAGAATAGAACAAAACATAACAGAATAGAACATAATAGAATAGAAAGAATAGAACGACGAATGGAACAGAGGGAACGGAACAGAATAGAATAGAACAATAGAACAGAACAGAGGAACAGAACAAAACAGAATAGAATAGAATAGAACAATAGAAGAGAGCAATAGAATAGAACGGAACAGAACAAAACAGAATAGAATAGAATGGAACGGAGGGAACAGAACCGAATAGAATAGAAAAGAACAAACATAACAGAATAGAACAGAACAAAACAGAATAGAATAAAAAGAACAGAACGGAGGGAATAGAATATAATAGAATAGAACAAAACATAACAGAATAGAACATAATAGAATAGAATCAGAATACATATCAGTTGTTCTGAGAGTCACGTATGATGCTGTGAAACTGAATTTTTGTGCTCGGTAGTGCCAGTGTGTCGTCCCTCCATGCTGATTAGAGCCCAGTGGGGGAGATCTCTTCTGTAAATACCTTCTAAACATGAAGCAACACTGTGGGGGAAAAACTCTTTTGTCTGCAGGATGATGATTCATTAGCCAGTGTGTTAAAATAAATCAAAATAAAATAAATAAAACATTTGCTAAATTAGTGGTCATAGATAACAAATATTCAAAGAAGCAATCTAACCCCACTACATATGGCCTCCTGTTTAGGGCAAGCCCATCCTGGGTAAACTTTTACAGACCTTTGGTTTTGTTCTTATTGATATTTATTTATCTATTGCTGTTAATGTAGAATACTAAATCAAATTATTCTATTTTCGCAAAATCCAATTATCTTATCACAATCTTAAGGGGTAATTTTTTTTTCTTTTCACTTCTAAATCAAACCAGTTGATAATGAAATAGGATAATAAAGAATGCAACGTGCCTTACATCTGTAACAGGCCTTTTGTTTAGCTTACAAAGCCAACTAATGTCTTTTCTCTTTCTTATTTATCAACCTATTTGTCAGATGGAAAGAGATTGCAGTCATAATCAATGTTCAGTAAAACGCAGATTTCAACGAACTGCTGTTGTCTAATGTGCGCCTCACAACGAGAGTAAAATATCAAGGCACTTCCATATTGATCCAGCTGGAATCGATCTTCAGCCAGAGCATCACATATTAATTTCTCAGAAGGGTTTTATGTTTGAATAGGCCAGCGTGACAGTGGGCAGATTGGCAGGCGGTACTGCCCGCAGGCCTGACGCTGATGGAGAGCCGCGGACGATGGTCAGGCAGGTGACAGGTTCAGTCCTGCTGTCAGCACTTAGGATTTCCCCATAGGCACACAAAATCCAACAGCAACTGGCAAGAGAAGTAAGACACACATGCACATATTTTGAAATAGACTTGAATGAAAGTGTGATTTCATAAAATTTTAACAGTCATCTTTGGTTTGTACGGATTTCTAGGTTCACTTCCGGAGGTGGCTCAGACTAAAGGAGTTTTTAAATCGTTACTGATTGTGAAACTGGTTGCAACACGCAAATAAGGAGAATTAAATCGTGCTCAGTTTTATTTCAAACAGATCAACATGAATCTCGTAGTACTTGTAGTCATTCTTTCTTCAGTCGAAAAGAAATTAAGGTTTTTGATGAAAAATTCCTGGATTTTTCTCTAATATAATGGACTTCAATGGGAACCAAACGGTTCAAGGTCCAAAAGACAGTTTTAGTGCAAACTGTTCAAAGGGCTTTGAACGATTTCAGACGATGATTAAGGGTCTTATCTAGCAAAACGATAGCTCATTTAAAAAAAATAAATAAATAAAGTTTAAGTTTTATAAGCTCAAATGGTCGCCTTGCTCTGTTCTGTAATGCACGTTCGTGACTCTCCTGACTCTACTGAACAAATCTTTTTTCGTGTCGTTTAGTTTAACCAATAAAAAATGAATGAGTTGACTCAGGAAGATTCAGATTCGTTCATTTCAGCTTATAAAACTTAAAAAAAAAAAATTAAATGAGCGATCTTTTTGCTTGATAAGACTCTTATTCATCGTCTGAAATCGTTTAAAGCCCTTTGAACAGTTTGCACTGAAACTGTCTTTTGGACCTTGAACTGTTTGGTTCCCATTGACGTCCATTATATAGAGAAAAATCCTGGAATGTTTTCATCAAAAACCTGCATTTCTTTTCGACTGAAGAAAGAAAGACATGGACATCTTGGATGACATGGGGGTGAATAAATTATCAGAAAAAGTTTTTTAAAAAGTGAACTACTTTAAAGGTTAATGCTGTAAATAGAATTTGAAAATAATGTAGAGTAGACCTACCACCTAAACCTACTATAAACCTAAAAGATTGTGTTAACAAAATCAAACATCAAACATAAGATAAAAAATGCATTTGCGGAAGAAACTATGCCATTTTAGATTAGTATATAGGTGATTTGTTCTAGAATTTTTTTTTGTTATGCTGGTTGAATGTCCCTTCACTTCCTGATAGTTAAGTGGTACAAATCCTCTCAAAAGAGGTCAAAAAAGAAGAAAACATTATTGTTTTATTTAACTGAAAGAAACATTTTCTCTGACTGTTCGACAGGTTGCTTCCAAAGATTTTAATGTGCTTGCTGTTTCAGATAGGAATCAAATTCGTGCCGGAAGACTGGCACTGCTACAACTGAATCAAACCACCAATACGCTGCAGTGATTGCAACTTCCCCTTCTAGTTTCATCCTTACAGCAGACTTATCACATGTCCTCACCCTTAACTGATCCAACCAAACAAGATTCGGCAGGCGGATTGGAAACAACATGAGCCACCCAGGAAAAATCTGTTTGAGCTGTGTTATCAAATGTTTTCAGGACATCCTTCATTGTCCAAAATGATTTGGTTTCCCACTGTTACACTCATGCTTGAACAACCAGTCTCTTCCCTTTGCAGAAGCCACCATCTTTCTGCTCTGAAATTATCTCAGGTTTTCCAGACATGTTTCAGGGCCACTGAGCAAAGTCTTTTCCTTCATTGCCAGTCCATCCCCTTCCAATCAGCTCAGAGTCTGTGCTTTAGATGGGCAAACAGTGATGTGCAATTTTAATTAAAACGAGATCAGGTGCCAATGTCTGTGCAAACACAGTTTTCCCCCTCAATCATTTCAGAATGTGTAAAAACATTCACGGGATGTGGAAGTTCTTTGTTATCATTGCAAGGACTCAAAACTACCCAAGGGAGATATTGAAAGAGAGAAACAGAAGGAAATTTGCAAAACAGCACATTTTAATACACTTCTGCTCAATGGGTGGGTTGACACCTAAAAGTGTGTGTGGGAGGGGTACCTTTATCAACTTTTTAAAAGGATGAGAAAATATTTCCAATACCTTTTGAAGATATCTATAATGTTTTACTTCTATTTGACATATTTACAAGTAAAATAAACAGTCAAAGTTGACAAGAAATTATTGGACGGGGAAACTGACCATTACCTACCAGAATGGAGCCAGGCTTAATGCTAGTTTGCTGAAACAATACCTACATAGCTATTGTGGTTAAAGGAGTAGTTCACTTTAAAAAAAAAAAAACTTTTGCTGATAATTTACTCATCCCCATGTCATCCAAGATGTCCATGTCTTTCTTTCTTCAGTCGAAAAGAAATTAAGGTTTTTGATGAAAACATTCCAGGATTTTCTCCATATAATGGACTTTACTGGTAACCAAACGGTTCAAGGTCCAAATAAGAGTTTCAGTGCAGCTTCAAAGGTCTTTAAACGACACCAGACGATGAATAAGGGTCTTATCTAGGGAAACGATCGGTCATTTAAAAAAAATAAGCACAAATGCTCGCCTTGCTCCAGTGTTGTAGTCGAGACCACCTCACTCGAGTCCGAGTCGACACCGAGACCAGAGAGAGTCGAGTCCGAGTCAAGACCGAGTCCATAGAGAGTCGAGTCCGAGACCAGAGACGGTCGAGTCTGAGTCGAGACCGAGAAAGGTTGATTACCTAATTTACTTTTATTTACTTAGAGAAATCCTTTTTTTTTTTTTTTTTTTTTTTTTTTACTGAATTTACTTAGAGTTTAAAAAATATGATCAGTTTAGGGTAAAAAGGCCACATAGTAGGTGGTGTTAAAAGTAATTTTATTACAATTTGTCATGCGCAGTTGCGCACTAAAATCACCAATCACTGGGCGTGTCAATCAATTTAAAGAAATATTTTATTAACATACATTAATAATCATGAAAAATATTTTTAATTGAACTCGAGTGGACTCGGGAATAATTCCGAGTCCTAAAAAAAAAAATGTTCGAGTACGAGTCAATTCCGAGTCCAAATGCACACGAGTCCATGACATGACCAAGACCATTAAAATATGGTTTCGAGACCGAGTCCGAGACGAGTCCGAGTCTCGAGTACTACAACACTGCCTTGCTCTGTTCTGTGATGAGCGTTTGTGACTCTCCTGTTCGAACTCGTTCATCAAAATGAACAAATCTTTTTTCGAGTCATGACTCGAAGGGTCCAGATAAGACCCTTATTCATCGTCTGGTGTCGTTTAAAGCCCTTTGAAGCTGCACTGCACTCTCATTTGAACCTCGAACCATTTGGTTCCCATTGAAGTCCATTATATGGAGAAAATCCTGGAATGTTTTTCATCAAAAACCTTCATTTCTTTTTGACTGAAGAAAGAAAGACAAGGACATCTTGGATGACATGGGGGCGAGTAAATTATCAGCACATTTTTTTTTTTTTTTTTTTTTTTTAAGTGAACTACTTCTTTAGCTACCTAATAGCCTGTATGACCTTTTGCATAGATGCATCGTTCACAATAAGACCAGTAACGTGCATTAAGAAAGTAAATAGGGTCAATTTTGATTTCATATTCACTTTAAAGTCGCAATGAATCCGAAGAGACAGTTTTTTTTTCCTCTGTATTGTTATGCACATTTTTCTATCAAAAAAGAAAAAAATGTAGAGTGGGGACTTGGTTCTATGTATCGGTTATTGATTCGGATTTTCACATGTGGGTGTTTCGCTTAAAAAAGGAGGATGTGCAGTAGTCATTGTACCGTGTAAACATTGTGTAGTCACTACACTTAATGAAATTAAGTTTAGTGACACTCTACTCCATAATTTTCACCTCAAGCTAAACGGAAAAGTTGCCTGCCTTGCATGTTTATGCATTGTCCTTCTGTGATATTTTAATTTTCTGTTAAAGTAAATCTGTGTAGGTGTCATTTATTAAAAGGTAGATAAAGAATGTGCATCCATGGCCTATGATTTCCTACTCCATGAGTTCAACCTGAGGACAATGCTGAAAAAAAGGGATCTTATAATCCAACTATGAACATTTATCACCATAGATAAAGCAGAAGAAATCATAAAACACACTGTATTTAAGAGGAATAGCCTGCTGTCAGCGTGTAGCCTTTAGCGTGCACGGAGAGAGTGACAGCCCAGGGTGAGGCAGAGCTATTTTATTAAGGTTAAAAGCAGATCATGCTATCCGTCATGGTGGAAAATGCAGTTTGGCTCAGACGGAGCCCTGGTGTTATGTTAGTAGGGCTACAGCTGGGCACAGTCAGTTTAAACAGCTGTCCCGGAACTTCTGCCAAACGGGCAGACAGCAATGCTAACACTCACTGTAAAAAAATATGAGAATTTATCATGCTTAATCCACTTATTTGTGTGGGCCAGAATGCAGTATTAACTTAAGTACCCCATGGATATGTTGTGATAAACAAGTGCTAGGCTAGTACATTCATCTTGCATATCAGGAATTTCTGATAGATTAGTACAGCTACTTGATGTACTTGTAGCCTATTCAATGTTTCCAGTAGTTTATTTATGAATTGTCTCTTTCCATGTGGTTGTTTTGAAGGGAGATGGCACATTTAACTGTGACAGATTTAAGTGTCACATTATAACTTTTTTTATTTATAGCAAAGAAAGCTACCAAAAATGTGAATAGGGACATGTTATAATATCATTCACTACATTAATTTTTAATGGAAAAAAAATGCGTTTTTATTTAACGACATATGTCTACTCATGGGAAGTGTAGTT
>NW_024121234.1:268860-386760 GCF_016745375.1 Pimephales promelas
ATTTCTCATAATTGTGACTTTGTTGTCTTACAACAGCAACTTTGTATCTCACAATATGACTTTATTTCCCTCTTAAACATTATCTTACATGTTTTATTTTTTACTCTAAGGTGAAAACAAGTTTCCACAGAACCAAAGTTGATACATAAATGTGGCGAGCAATCATCATGGGTGAGTAATACTCTCTATTTCTTAAACACTACCAATTGAAAATGCTTAGCATAAAATAACTTAATTACGGTAAGTTGTTTTCTGATTGTATAGTTAAGGCCAATCTAGTACAAATTGGTGCATGACATCCAGTGCTTTTTTATTTCCAAGAGGAGCAAAAAAGGAGAAGAGAGTGTGTGTGTGTGTTGTGTGTGTTGTGTGTGTGTGTGTGTGTGTGTGTAGTGTGTTGTGTGTGTGTGTGTGTGTGTGTGTGTGTGTGTGTGTGTGTGTGTGTGTGTGTGTGCAGGCAGTTAAAGGTAACTAAAGTCTCCTCTCTGAAGGTGCTAATTTTAGCACATGGCTCGGGGCTTGGTTCACACAGGGGCCTCTGAATTCTTAATTCTGGGAAAAAGGGCAAATTAATGATTTGGGAAATCTGTCATAAAGACAGTGGAAGAAATGTTTAATACACAGGAGCGTGTCCAGACTTAAAAATTCTAAGGTCGAATAGCATTTTGCTGACCCATTTTTTTGAAGTCATTTTTACAGTTATTTACAGAAGGGGCTCAAAATAGTGTCTCAATGTCCCTTGGTAAATACTGTAGGAACATGAGACAAGCAATGGAGAAAAGCACACAGTCTTAGAGAGAAAGGTTCAATTGGGTTCTGTTTAGAACGCTGGGCTCTTGACTCATGGTAATAAGAGAAATGTCTTAAATGATTTCATAATACATTCATATTTAACATTATATATATTTTTTCAAGTGATAAAATATGTTTATGTGCTGCTAAATTCGTGAAATTTAATTAAAACTAAAAAAGAAATGATCTCATAACCACATTCTAAAATGCTGGGTTGTTTTAACCCAAATGTGGGTCAAATATGGACAAACCAAAATGTTGGGTTAAAAATGTAATTTAAACATTTAACCCAATGGCTGAGTTTGTCCATATTTGACCCAAAGATGGGTTAAAAGAACTTAGCGTTTTTTAGAGTGTAGAATCTATAAATGAAGCACCTAATAAAGGGTTTATTTAGAACCTGCAGGACTTTTCAGTTAGAGTTGGATATTTGGATAAAGTCAGATGGTGTAGGGTGGCCAAACAGCAGTAGATTTCAATCATGACAACTCTCAGAATAGTTCAAATAAATATGGCAATGTTACTGTAGTTGGTCTTGTGTCCCAGCGCTGGGATTGCATGAGGGAATTCGGCGTAAAACATGGATTATTACGCTGTGGCGACCCCTGACAAACAAGGGAGCAAGCCAAAAGAGAGTTCCTACATACACAGACGTGAGCATGTGGGCATGTGTGATATAAATTCTGTAGCAGATCTTGGCAGGTGGAGCTGGGGAAGGTGGAGGGTTTCAAAGAAACTTTGATAGTGTGCTTCAGAACTATCTTATAGCAAACAATGAACCAGATTGAGCAAGTAATCTCATTGGCTGCAGGGTCAGCAAAGGCGAATCAGCTTGTGCCATGTGTTAATGATGTGACCTATCAACATGCGCCCTCTAGAGTGTCATGACTGAACTAAATATTTATGTGGCTCATAACGAACAACGAGCATGGGAGAAATCTCTCCTACTGACCTGGGCTTCTCCTGTTGGAGTTGAACTTTTGTTTGAGGCTGTGGTTCTACAGGTTTAGGTAGGCAGCACCGGCCGTCTGGGACGTGAAAGCGAACACCTCAGGCTGCAGTTCATTCAGATGCATGTTTGATCAATGAAGTGGCTCTGTATTGACTGGAATCAAGTCTGTAGGCGTCACCGCACTGCTCTCTGTAAAGTACTCCTCCTGTCTATTGGGACATGAAAGAGATAGAGCAAGAAAGTGCAGAACGAAAGGTTAGTTTGTGCTTTGACTTTTCAGGATTAAATTGAAAATGCCTTTTACTCTACCATTGAAAAGTTTGGGGTTGGTAAGATTTTTTTTTCATGTTTATGAAAACGTCTATTATGCTCGCCAAGGCTGCATTTATTTGACAACAAAAAATGGTAAAAACAATTGCAATTTAGAATAACTGTTTTCTATTTAAATATATTCTAAAAAGTTATTTATTTATGTAAAGGAACTTGATCCTTCATAAATGTTTCTACTATGTTCACTTGTTGCTCATGCAGTAAATATTTATTTTTGTAAATGTTGAAAACAGTTAAAACAATATTTTTGTGGAAACTGTGATAAACTATTTTTTGTTTAGGATTCTTTGATGAATAGAAGGTTTAAAATAAAAGCATTTATTTGAAATAAAATATTTTATAACATTATAAATGTCTTTAAGGTCACTTTTGATGCATTTAATGCATCCTTGCAAAAAAACACATATATAAATAAAATATGTATGCAAAAAAAAAAAAATATATATATATATATATATATATTATTGCAAACAAACAAATAAATATTACTGCCCCCAAAACATTCAATTAATGCTGTAAATTCCAATTAAAGTCCTAAATGCAAGTTGATACCAAACAAGATGCAGATTTGAATGTATGGAAGTCTAATTAAAATTATGGAAATTCAAAGAAATTCAACTGTGAGAGTCTGTGTAACTAGAGTTTAGATATATAAATACATTTGTTATGTAAAACAAGTCTCAATTAATCCATCTTTCTTTAAGTGAAGTGCTCTTAGACAAAAGAAAATCGGATTAGCTGAATTAAGACGTCTCCCTTTTAAATGTGTAAAAATGGCAGGTTTATACACACTATTCAAGCAGTATTATCTTGTTTTCCACATGTCCAGCTTTACACAAAATGAAATGAAATATGACGGCAGTCGCAGAACTTTAGGCATTGCCGGTGAAACCTGTACAAAGCAATTTGGTCTCTATTAAAAAGAAAAGCCCTCATTTAGAAGTGCACAGGCTTTTCTATCCTTAATCTGGCCAATTTGTACTAAAACGTCCCTGATTCGTTGTTGCTATGTCAATGAGGTTTTACTTGTATTGATAATCCTCCAAATGCCAACTCTTTGCTGTGTGGTTTTTTCCCACACTAAATAACTAAAGGAATATTTGTTGTCTGTTTATTTGCCCCTCTTTGCCCTTTGGTTTATTTGTAAAAAACCAATGCGAAATCAATTGTACACTAGATCACGGGAGGGTTGTAATCTCTGTCAAAACAGTAGGAGCTGTGATATATTAAGTTGCATTGAATAGTTGTGGTTGAAACCTTGTACACAGGTTCAAAATGTCATGAGTGAGGACTGGGTATTAACCATTGATCTGTGTCCTAAAACTCTCCCATGACACATCCGACATCAGTTTTCAGCGCTCATCAAATACACTCAAATCTGTTGTTTGCCCACTGATATCATGCCATGTTTATTGTGTTTTTGAGGCATTACATATTGCATATATATATGCAAAATAAAGGAATGTGTTGTATATCTATATAGGAACACAAAATTGAGAAGCTAAATGCTTTTTTTTTACTCTATGCTGTGCATTCAGCATTTAATTTGCATGGAATTTTATCTCAGAAACAACACCAAGGTCTTGGTTTAACACCCCATGAAATGTTTAAAATTACAGATGCAAATTGCAAACACAATTTGAGGTTATTTTTGGACAAACGGATCTGTCAATTGAACTAAAACAACAACAACAACAACAAAAAACTCTCCAAGATTGGAAACCATATGTCTGCATCGGTGATCTGTATGTTTCATTTATGTTGCTGTCTGTGTCTTGTTCATCTAACAAACACTGGAGTCTTGCTTAACCCAACCTGTGCTCCAAAGTGAATGTGAACTTCATGGTTTCGTCTTGTTCATTGAGAAGGACGTTTCTGATTTTTTGTCATCTCATCGTCTTCTGACCACTGATTAATATCCTGAAATTCTGTTATAAGCTCAATGTTATGTGAGTCTGTCGAATGTTGCAGATGTCTGTCAGGTTTGATTGCAATGGGACATAATGGGTATATGCTACTATTTAATATTCTTTAATTTGCTTAACTCATAAGCTATATGATCATGTTAACAGATCATCTTAAGGATTGTGTTATTTAATTACTGAATACAAGACAACAGTTTTATCTCTTCCAATCTTTTTTTTTCATATCCACAGTTTGTATTTCATAAGCAAACAAAACCACAACAAACCGGAAAACAGTCAAATTTATAAAAGTCACTGTGACATAGCAGCAAACCAGAAATAGCCCCAAATTCGGTGTGTCACAGCAGTCGGATGTTGGATGACAGATTACAGACCACTGGCATTAAAAAGAAATGAAAAAGAAATCGCGGAGAGCCCCCCTTAATCCTCCTGGATAGCCTGTCTATCCATCAAAGAGGAAGAATACAAATCCTGCAGGGAAATTACCTGAACCCTGCACATTATGAGAGGGACATCTCAATATCTCCCTGGTGAGACTCTTTGGTAATACCACTGAATGGTGAAAAGTCTATCCACGCTGTTAAACTACTAAAGCCTTTGTCATAAATACATATTGTTGGGACTTTTATTGTGGAATATCCATAATGCAATGCCAGAGATGTGTACTTTGTCACCATATTCATAGCCTGTGCCAATCATGATCTATCCATCCATCCATCCATCCATCCATCCATCCCCCTCCCAATATACTGTAATCATGTACTTTGTTCTTCCATCCATCCATTAAGTGTATCCATCCATTTAATATAATGTACTTTGTTCATCCATTCAGTATACTTTGTTCTTCCATCCATCCATCCATCCATCTGTCCGTCCATCAAGCCATCCATCCATCCATCCATCCATCCATCCATCTGTCCGTCCATCAATCCATCCATCCATGCAGTATTAATGTACTTTGTTCATCCATCCATCCATCCATCCATTTATAAATAATCCATCCATCGTAAAAAAAAGATTTAGTGTCAATGTAGTCTTATCATTTTACAGTTTGATTTGAAGAATGTATGTGCTGATTTTGACTCCATTATACATTTTTAAAAACTTTTTTCTAGACTTTACTCTTTCAGACCAATTTTTTAAACATCTTTGCTCATGTTATTGCCTTAGAGTGAACCACTTTGTCGTATTTCTCATTCGTGCAGTAAGTCACTTTGGATAAAATGTTTTGACCATTTTATTGGCTGTCCAATCCATCTTAGTCTGAACGAACTGTTGAACTAACATCATGAGGCCAATCTTACTGTATATTTGTGCAGTTTGGTTGTACCCGACGACTTGCGTAACTCATTTCCAAAGTAGCTTGAGTGTTTGGACTTACATAAGAAAATATATTTGCTTAGTGTTTTAAAGTGTGTTTTAAATAAGTTATGTAAAACATTAGGGGTCTTCAGAGGTCTGTTCCACTTATGAAAAATAAGAAATCACTTTATTTAATGAGTTGTTTAGGTGATAAGCTCTCACTCAGGATATATCAGAACAACAAATTAAAATATTGGTGATTAAATGAGCTCGTTGGAATGTGTAGAGTGGTCGAGCAAGCTAGTAACTCTAATCACAAAGCTTTGGCAAGCCGGCAGGCGGTGGGACCTTACCAGGATGCAGGGGCCATGCTGAACAAGCCCTTTCTATGTTAATTTGTGCTCTCTCTCTCCTTCTCCCTGCCAGAAACTCATGCTGAACCTTAATTCAAGCCCTTATCATTCGATAGCTCCGGCACACTGCTCAGCTCCTGCTTCAAAGACATGTGGGAAGAGGTGTGGAGAACATTGTCAGCCCTTCCTGAGTCCTCACAAGGCGCTGTCATTCACAGGCACCGGGAGACTGCAGCAAGTCACACAAAAAAAGTGGAGTTTTGTAAGTCATCTTTAAGAGCGGTTGCTGATTCGACCTGATTTAAGAGCCACTTGTGTTTAATTATGATAATGATGCCATAACCTGAGACCTTGCTCAGAGAACATTCAAATTTTTTGGTTTTATAACTTGGGAACATTAGCAAAGCATTCTAGAACATATTTTAACTGGGTTTATTAGCAGACGGGAATGTCGCCATTTGTGAAAGAGTGGATAATGTGGAAAGCATTTAAAACAGTATTTTTGTACAAACTTCTGATTGATATTTTAGTAAAAAGGAGCAGATTCATATGGATTCGAGATCTCAGTTGTTTCTTAGAAGAAAAGGTTCTATATAACCTTAAAAGGTTCTATCAGCGCTATGTATTTGGAACCCCTAAAAGATTCTATACACTTTTGAAAAAAAGGGTTCCTCTGGGTTCTATATAGAACCCTGGGGTTCCATACTTGGTCAATAGAACCTTTTACCAAAAAAATGGTTCTATATAGAACCATTTTGGAGTTCCATATATGAAGCAGGGGATGGAACCATTTCTGGTTCTAAATAGAACCATTTCTTCTAAGAGTGTATAGACAGCAATGAGATTAACTGGAGAATTAGCTTACCAAGCTTGTTCCAAGACAAGACCCCTTGTATTGTCAGGTTTTTCTCATCCCAAAACATCATATAACTGACTCTTTAAGTTTTGACCATACGTCAACATCCGACATTTTAGGGTACCCTTTAACGTTGTTTAGATGTCTAATCCTAACCCTTTCCCACACGTCATCAAACTGACGCTAAAGGTAAAGCGTCAGTTGGATGACGCCCTAGTATCGTCATCTAACTGACGTTAAAGTGTACTCTAAAACGTTGGATGTTGACGTATGGTCAAAAGCGTCAGTTAGATGACGTCTTGGGATGAGAATGTGTTTTAAGCAATGATCTCAACAATGTCTCAGATTGTGCTCAGGTCAGGGATTTCAATATGAACTGATGGCCATTCCTCATAAAATTCTCCCCAGATCAAATTATCTAGACAAAGCAATCCACATTAATGGCTCAGCCATTACTCCAGTCTTCATTGTCACATAATCCTTCAGAAATCATTCTAATGCGGATTTGCTGCTCGTATTACTGGTAGCCATGTTATCAAAGTTGAAAACAGTTGTGCTGTTAATATTTTTGTGGAGACCTTGTTAAATTTTTTTCCAGGATACTTTAACGATTAGAAAGCTCAAAAGAATAGCATTTCTTTAAAATATATATTTTTATAACAATGTAACTGCCACTTTTTATTAATTTAATTAATGGATCCTTTCTGAATAAAAGTATGAATCTTACTGGCCCTAAACTTTTGAACAGTCATAGATGTTAAAGTCACCTAAATTAGTGGTTTGGGATATGATATTGATGCTCGCTGAAGAAAAGTACAGTGCTTCTGAAAGGTGTATTTATTTCTGAAAAGTAAATAACACTTAGATGATTAAATGATTTTCCCACAGTATGACTCTAACCAAAGGGAATTGCTCTGTTCTCTGTGACAGGGACTTAGCCGAGCCGCTCCATGTACTTACAGAGGAAGTGTTCGAGCAGTCCAACAGCTCATCTGTTCTTTCCTAAATGCAGCTTTATGATTGGAAGACAGTAGACTACCGTGAGAAGCAGGTGTGACTATATCCCATGAAAGCAGCAGAGCTTTATGTGGTCCAGTCTCTTTCTAGCCTCCAGGGCTACTGAGTCAGCACTCTGGCCTTAAACAGCTTGCCTTAACTGAAAAGCGGCAATGTTCAAGTGTCTGTCAAACAAAAAATATTGTTTTTTTTTATCTTGTTTCATTTCATTTAATTTAATGTCATTATTTCATTTTGTTTCATTACATTTAATTTAATTTCGTTTAATTTTGTTTTGTTTTATTTATTTTACAGGGGCTGCATATCAAAGTCATGGTTCCCTTAATTTATTATGAATAATAAAGTAAAGTATCCAACATTTTGGATAGGGATAGGTTCAAATCCTGGTCTAACCTGGATTTTTTTAAATAATCCAAAAACAAACTAACAAACCAATTCAAAATCCCATTTGAACTTGACATCAAGTTATCAGCATTCATATATGCTTTATGAAGAAGATCAACTTTGACATTTTGATATAGATGTACTAAAAGAAAATATAAATATATATATATATATATATATTTTCACATAATAGTTTCAAGTAAACATTCTTTAGTTAGTAAGTTATTTTGGAGGTTGCATTACAATTTCCACTTGGATCAAAAACCCAAGGAAGCATGTTTGAATGGGCATGACACTTTGAGGCTTTTAATTTGAAAAATAAGTGAGAATGATATTATGGAAGCTTTCAACAGTAGGCTACTAACACCGGAGTTACCTCTGTGGCTTTTCGTAACAGGTTGAAAAAGACAAAACAAAGATATGTGACTTCTAAATTCAGCTCCACACTCTGGGAGCAGCCACTGGATATGAAACGTGATTTGGAACACTTTTGAGAATGTTGAGATGAGCTCTTTGGTTGCTGGGCGCCTGTCTAAGATAGACTCTTTGTTAAAGATGATATTCCCAGGGCTTCCAGGCTGCTCACTGCCTCCGGATTCCCCTCCCTGTTATAGAGTGGAACAAAGCACTTAAAGAGTGCATTTTCATACGTTAAAGAGCCACTCTTTCCCCGGGTCATGCTTCCAAGACAGCACAAGGCAGTATGGAGAACTCAATGTTAATCATATTAAAATGTGTGTTCATATTTCATACTGCCTGTATTAATACACACGTAAAGAGCCCTAGCAACCTGACATCAAATATTTCTCTCCTCTCCAGAGAACAGTGCCCCCAGAGAGCTTGGCCAACCCATTTGTCTATCAGGTACTGCAAAATGCTCATTTTGCATTGACGTGTTCATGCGTTACGAGAAAAGCTTGGCTACAGGGGACGACTTTGCCATAACTTTAATGTTCAATATTGTCAAAAAAAATCAAAAGTCTACTACAGAGTCATTTCCGCACGAATGAAAAATGTGTGTGCTATGGGAGAGCGGGATGTGAATACATTTTCAAACAACTCAACAATTTATCCGTATTTTCCCTCCTTGCTCACATGTTTATGAATCATAAACTTTCCGTCTCTTCTTGTGTCTTCATGCTGAATTCTGAAGGACATCTGTGCCTGAAAGTTCTGTGCCCTACAGATGTTTGCAGAGTTGAGCCAAAAATAGCCTGAATGAGCTAATATGCTTACAGTGTAAAGTGTGGAAAACATCCACACTTTGTGTTGCGAACGTGCAAGAAAGAGGTGAGGCGAGGATCTAAGTGCAGCAGTTTTGATCAACAAACACACAACACAGAAAACCAAAACAAGGCAGAAGAAGACAAACTCAACTGCTTTACAAGGGGGATGTATAACCTATGACCAACAACAATTGTCCAACATGTGTGTACACAGGATAACAAGAACTAACAAGGAACAGGTGAGGGTAATCAATCGCTAACAAACAAGGGTAACTATGGACTGGAGACAAAGAAGGTAGCAATGGAAACAAAGAGTGCTTCTTAATACTCAAGTTGATGCTCGTTTGCTTTCTCCTCCAGCCCGTGACACGGAAACCGATCGAACTCAGCCATCTTCAAGGACATCTCAATTCTCTAATTGCACCGTGAGGAGGCTTCCTGAGGAGTCATAAACGAGGATACACTCGAGGAATCCACCCTCCTCGCATTCTGGGGGTGGAACTAAGATGAGAGGAAAGGAATTGAGGAAAGGAAACGATGAAGCACGGGTAAGAAAAGAAAAGCAAATACAGGCAAATAGGAACTAAAGAAAGAAAGTGAACATCAGAACAAATAAATAAAAGTCATTCAATGCGAAACGAGAAACTAAGCAGTGGCAGGTATGGGATTTATACATTATTTAATGATTTTATTTTTGGTTCAGATTTCTCTTAGCAGCAATTCCGTTTTGTTTAACAGTTACATTAATTATTCTAGAAACAAATATTTGGAAAATATATTTTATTGTAATATACATATTATATGTAAAAACTATTTTTGCATGTGTGTTTGCATTTTACAGTGTGTATATACTGTATATATATATATATATATATATACACTTCAGAAGCTAAATGTAGTTATGTGATACATGAAAGGTGTTACTCGGGTAATTCCAGTTTTTGTTTAGCAAGCAAAGGGAGGGTTCAAATCCCAAACTAATATATGATTTTTAATAAACCCTGAAATCATTATGCATTTTTTGTTGTATAAAATAAGTGAGGGTAGGTAGATGATGACACCATTTTCAGTTTAACCCTCTTGGGTCTGAGTTTTTTTTTTTTTTTTTTTCTGGAGATGTTTTGACATTTATCCAGGTGCAACTTTACTGATCAAATGTAGTTTTTTTGTCAAGCAACAGAAAATCCCCTTGGCAAAAAAGCAGAGCCTGAAAACACGTCTGAAAACATTTCTGACAACATTTCTTGAAGGGTTTGGCATGGGAATGGATGTGACAATGTTAATATGTTTGGTCTTGGCGGAATAGATCTGCTACGCTGCTGCTACTGTTAGTTACACTAATGGAGCGTGGTGGAGGGTTCCACTAACCAAGTATTTGAAAGTTGAGCAGAAAGCTCATTGGCTACTGATAGAACAGGAACCAATCAGCTGTGTCCTATAGAGAACAATGGGATTGCAAGCAGATTGAGTTAAGGACCTATCAGCCTTTGCCGTCTTGAATTTTATGACAGAACTTAGTATTAATTGACGATCACTAAACTCCACCAGTACAGTAAAACAACCCAAAAATATTGCCACAGCATCAAAGTGTAAATTGAGATTGAGGAGGTGAATAGTAGTTGAGACTACCATTGGTAGGTGTGGGTTGAGGTGACAAACCTGGCAGTCACTACCTCTGTCGCACGAACAACTCTGCACAACTCATTACACATTTAATCTGAGCCACCAGGACATAAAGCAGAACTTTTGTCCACTCAGAACGCTCTACTGGCTGAGCAGAAGGGACAGGAAATCATTACACTCAAAACATCTCTGCCAAAGGTCATTTAAATCAAGGAAATGAAATTAGTCACCTTGAAGAGCGGTGGGACCTTGGGCAGCGGAGGGAAGCCAGCTTTAGATGCCTTGAAAAAAGCTTTTGAGCAAACCCTTTCTGTTACTAGCTGGATTCTGCCTCCTTTATATGGAGAGTGCTGGACGTAACTGAGGTGTGATGTCTCATTCGTGGCCAACGGCAGAGCTGAACGTGGCTGAAACTGCTGCCAGTTGTAATGCCACGGATAAACAAGCCTGGTACAATGCATGGACGGATTGGGTCAAGATCTTACACTTCAGCCTGCCTGATGCCTTGAACAAATCAATTCAATAATTCAAGCATGTCTCTGACGGCGAATGAAACAACCCTGACAAAAGTAGCTCAGAGAGCTGAAAGTTGAAAGTCTGGCACTCTTGTGTTTGCTAGTTTCTTTAACAATGGCTACATGGGTTTACGTTGAAATTTTTTGAGTGTCTTTCTTAATCTTTTTTTCTTTCTAAACCTGCACATTGTCCTTTAAAAGTATTTAGTTAATCAACGTTTTACGTGATAAGAAGGATGAGAGTGGTTTTCATCATCTAACCCGCTTCTATTGTAGGAAACTTCAGTTCAGCCTTTTTTAGCTAAAGTATTACATTTTCTTCATTTGGTCATTAGTGTGGCCATAATGTCAGTGTCGCTGTAGCTTCCCACTGTATTTATAGACTCTGAGAGGAGATTCTGAACAGTTAAATATAGATCATTATGTGGTTTAAATTATGCAAAGAATGGTGACCGATGTGCTTAATCTATCATGTTACATTATTACGTCTCATTTGGTTTGCATGAATCTTGGAGGGAAGAGTTATGCAAGTTTCCTCCTGTTCCTCTCGTCTTCCTCTTTTTAATCAATTCATGTAATTTTATGAAGATTCAAGTGCATAGTCATCGAAAATATAACAAGGAAATTCTATGAAAAATGTTTTTTGATTTTTATATATGTCAGCATATTTTTGTCAGTTTCCTCACTTGAGATTCCCACCAAAAGTGTTTAGTAAAAATAAATACTAAAAATGAATGATCCTTATGTTAAAATTAACGTACAAGAGAGGTACATAAATGTAAAGAGGAAACGTTCACACTTAAAAGAAAAAATGAAAATGTTGTCATAATTTAGCCTACTCACCCTTATGTTGATTCATTTGTGTTCTTCTGGAGAATATGAGACATTTTTGGACATAAAATGGAAATCAATGAAGTGTAATGTTGTTTCATTTTATTGACAAAAAGTAAATGAGTAAATGATGTCAGACTTTACAATTCGCGTGAACTGTCCCTTTAAAGCCTTTGACTACATAACAGAACATCAAGAGAACAAGACTTTTTATCAATACATAACACTTGTGCATTGTGTATTCCCTTACAACACCAAATATCCAGAGCAATGTCACATTAATTGGGAGAAAAAAAATATCTGAAATAGGAACCATCTGCATTCATTTGAGAGCGGCTGTATGATGTCAGTGGAAATGCTTGTGTGTGCATAATTCCCAATGGTTTATGAACAGCCAGCAAACAACCGGCACAGTCCATTGTGTCCAGAGACTCATTGAGTGTGCACTGTGAATGCAGTTTAAAATGGTTGATCCAGCTTAATTTGACTTTATTACACAGGACAAATCCCAGTGATAAAGAGCCAAGCTGGTCACAGGATATTATTTAGGGCTTATTAGCTGAATGCAGCAGGGTGTTACGGAACGACATGCTGTGCTCTCCACTATCCTTCCCGTGTCCCCATACCTCACTGGATAATTCTATCATCACAATTTTTTTTTTTCACTCACTGTATTTGTACTTTTCCCAAAGAAAAAAAAAATGGATGAATGGATTCTACCCATGGGTAGAAAAAAAAATTGCGATGGCGCCACTGGCTTGTTTTCAAATTTCAGTGGTGACAGAAGGCACCAATTAGGACTGCAATTATTTAAGACTTCTGGAGGCTGTTCAGCAGTAACTTTCAAAATACTGTGTGCTTGTTTGATTTAATGGAATAATATGGTTAATGAAGAGCACACTTAGAGAACAAAGCTAACAGCAATAAAGCTAAAGCACATACATAGAGGTGTTTGTGTTAGTTATATGTGGATGAAAATAGAGATACTGCCCTCTTTTTGTTTTAGATAAAGGCCAGTGTCTGTGCGATCCAGCAGTCTCACTGTGGCCACTCACTCTGGTGCCCTGCGGGGACATGCCCACAGCCATCGGTTGAGGGTTGTGTAGGGCCATCACTCGCTCCCCCAGGCTAAATTTCACCAGCTGTGTTTTATGCCGCAGCAAAACATTACCAGACAGCGACTTTACTGCCAAGTTTAATATGGTTTTTAAATCTATCTATCTATCTATCTATCTATCTATCTATCTATCTATCTATCTATCTATCTATCTATCTATCTATCTATCTATCTATCTATCTATCTATCTATCTGTCTGTCTGTCTGTCTGTCTGTCTGTCTGTCTGTTAGTCAGAGTTGCCTCTGAGAGTGTGGTGTGGGTAGATAGATAGATAGATAGATAGATAGATAGATAGATAGATAGATAGATAGATAGATAGATAGATAGATAGATAGATAGATAGATAGATAGATAGATAGATAGATAGATAGACTCTAAAAAATGCTGGGTTGTTTTAACCCAATTTTGGGACAAACCCAGCTACTGGGTTACATTTTTAAATTACATTTTTAACCCAATGTTTGAGTTTGTCCATATTTGACAGATAGATAGATAGATAGATAGATAGATAGATGATAGATAGATAGATAGATAGATAGATAGATAGATAGATAGATAGATAGATAGATAGATAGATAGATAGATAGATAGATAGATAGATAGATAGATAGATAGATAGATGGATAAATGGATAGATGGATAGATAGATGGATGGTAGGTGGATGGATGGAAGATAGATAGATAGATAGATAGATAGATAGATAGATAGATAGATAGATAGATAGATAGATAGATAGATAGATGGATGGATGGATGGATGGATGGATGGATGGATGGATGGATGGATGGATGGATAGATAGATAGATAGATAGATAGATAGATAGATAGATAGATAGATAGATAGATAGATAGATAGATAGATAGATAGATAGATAGATAGATAGATAGATAGATAGATAGATAGATAGATAGCAGAAACCAGTGAGAATGAGGGAAGATATGTGCTGAGAGGTAGCAAGTTAGCTAGCAAATGGCAAGAACTTTGCGACCGTCTTGTATAATTCACTGAGAGGAGAAAAAGTGCAGGTGGGCAGTGTTAATATTTCAGTGGTTTGTAGGAACCTTGAACATGCCTTGCATACCTGAGGTAAATAGTGATTTCTGTCGGGAACAGTCCTGTCGAACGTCCACTGTGTCCGACGCCCAATCACTCACACTTGTGATTTATTTAAGAGCGTGTGGTATTGGGAAGATTAAACGCCTTGGGACTCTTTCACCTCACAAAGACACAGCTTACACACACAACTCAGCGGCCAAGAACGGAGATACCCAAGAGTGTCGGCTGGTATCCCAACACCTGGAGCAGAATCTCTGAGTCAGAGATGCATGTGGGAAAAGTCCACTGACCACAGAGGATAAGAAAACTTACATGTTCTTGTTCAGATCTGCAATGGTGATTGGGAGTGTGTGAATAAACCAAAGCTCTGAAAGGTACCAACTGCAACATGCCAAATCAATCTATCTATCTATCTATCTATCTATCTATCTATCTATCTATCTATCTATCTATCTATCTATCTATCTATCTATCTATCTATCTATCTATCTGTCTGTCTGTCTGTCTGTCTGTCTGTCTGTCTGTCTGTCTGTCTGTCTGTCTGTCTGTCTGTCTGTCTGTCTGTCTGTCTGTCTGTCTGTCTGTCTGTCTGTCTGTCTGTCTGTCTGTCTGTCTGTCTGTCTGTCTATCTATCTATCTATCTATCTATCTATCTATCTATCTGTTTCCATTGCTCACTACACAGGAGCTGGGTTTCAAAAATATAAATTCCCAATGTTTCATCATTGCTTAATTTAATTTTAACTTTGATCATCACAGCCAAAATCAATACGTGCAATTACATAAACAGATCTTACCAATTATACCTCCTGCTAATGTACTAAATGGATTCCTTTTATTTCTTCACGTTTTCTTCACAGGCTCAGTCTGACTGCTTATGAAGGCGTTCTGTTTAGAGAGCGGACCCAGGTCTGTATTTAGGCTGATATAAGGAACCGTCTCACAAGAACCCTCTCAGCTGCCGTTCCCTCAAGAGAGTTGTGTTCTTTGCCAAGTTATCTGAGGGTCACTGATTTTGTTTATCCGAACTTCAAGGTCAGGTTTGTGGAGAGCAATTTCAAGGAGTTTAATTTCAATCTTTCCTTGAGAGAGGTTTGGCTTTCTCTTTGGTCTGGTGTAGTGCATGGTGCCAGACATAACCAGAGATTCATATAAGGCTTTTAAATGGACCTTAGTAGTTCTATGTTCTATTTTTTAAGTTTAAAATGCTTCATTCCTTCTTTTTAATGATTATTGTGCTATTGATCTACTTAGTACATTAAAAAACATTTAATATACATAATCATGCTTCATGAAACCTATCCCATAGATTCCCTTTGAATGACTTGATGTCTGTCCAGTGTATGTGAGTAGACTACTGATCCACATCCAAATTCAGACAAAAAAGGTTTAAATAAATATATAAATAATTTCGTCTCAGTTGGAGATTCCTCGTGAGATGTGCTGTGCAACTATTTCCTCTAGTTACACTTGAATGTGCTTGTAGGAATATATTTTGATTTCTGATCATGAAAAGAACAAGCGGTGTCTTGTAGCCTGTCTTTTTTTTCATCTTCTGCTCCATCTGGCTTGTGTCTACCTTATTAGCACCTGCCTGTTAATTGGTGATGTTCTGATAGTGTCCAGTATGAACACAGTAGGATGCAAGCCTTTGGAGGTAAAAATAGATTTCACCTCATGCTGGCAAACCAGAGACCAAACACCCCCCCAAAAAATATCTGATGCTTAATTGGCATTCCACAACGCTTCTCTTACTGCGTTTTTTCCCCTCCCTTCTGGGTAATCAGGTTTTTACACTGAAAAAAAAAAAAAAAAAAAAAAATCTTAATCAGTATTTTACCACAAAAATTTAACATCATGATTAAAGCATTTGCTTGAGAAGCTAAATTGCCTTAGATAACAAGACTTGTTTTCAGAGACAATCTTAAATCAAGTTCATTTTCTTATCACACTGGCAAATTGTGTCTAATTCTAAGCATAAGGCTTATATCATATATGCTTAAAACATGATATTTGTGTATAGAATAGAATAGAATAGAATAGAACGGAGGGAAAGGAACAGAACATAATATAATAGAATCGAACAGAACAAAGCAGAATATAATAGAACGGAACGGAGGGAACGGAACAGAACAGAATAGAATTGAATAGAACGAAATGGAATGGAGGGAACGGAACAGAATAGAACAATAGAATAGAACGGAACAGAGGGAACAGAACAAAACAGAATAGAATAGAACAATAGAAGAGAGCAATAGAATAGAACGGAACAGAACAAAACAGAATAGAATGGAACGGAGGGAACAGAACCGAATAGAATAGAAAAGAACAAACATAACAGAATAGAACAGAACAAAACAGAATAGAATAAAATAGAACGGAGGGAATGGAACAGAACAGAATAGAATAGAACAAAACATAACAGAATAGAACATAATAGAATAGAATAGAACGAAATGGAACAGAGGGAACGGAACAGAATAGAATAGAACAATAGAATAGAACAGAACAGAGGGAACAAAACAGAATAGAATAGAATAGAACAATAGAAGAGAGCAATAGAATAGAACGGAACAGAACAAAACAGAATAGAATAGAATGGAACGGAGGGAACAGAACCGAATAGAATAGAAAAGAACAAACATAACAGAATAGAACAGAACAAAACAGAATAGAATAAAAAGAACAGCACGGAGGGAATAGAATATAATAGAATAGAACAAAACATAACAGAATAGAACATAATAGAATAGAATCAGAATACATATCAGTTGTTCTGAGAGTCACGTATGATGCTGTGGAACTGAATTTTTGTGCTCGGTAGTGCCAGTGTGTCGTCCCTCCATGCTGATTAGAGCCCAGTGGGGGAGATCTCTTCTGTAAATACCTTCTAAACATGAAGCAACACTGTGGGGGAAAAACTCTAAGTCTAAAAACTCTTTTGTCTGCAGGATGATGATTCATTAGCCAATGTGTTAAAATAAATCAAAATAAAATAAATAAAACATTTGCTAAATTAGCGGTCATAGATAACAAATATTCAAAGAAGCAATCTAACCCCACTACATATGGCCTCCTGTTTAGGGCAAGCCCATCCTGGGTAAACTTTTACAGACCTTTGGTTTTGTTCTTATTAATATTTATTTATCTATTTCTGTTAATATAAAATACTAAATCAAATTATTCTATTTTCGCAAAATCCAATTATCTTATCACAATCTTAAGGGGTATTTTTTTTTTTTTTTTCACTCCTAAATCAAACCAGTTGATAATGAAATAGGATAATAAAGAATGCAACGTGCCTTACATCTGTAACAGGCCTTTTTGTTTAGCTTACAAAGCCAACTAATGTCTTTTCTCTTTCTTATTTATCAACCTATTTGTCAGATGGAAAGAGATTGCAGTCATAATCAATGTTCAGTAAAACGCAGATTTCAACGAACTGCTGTTGTCTAATGTGCGCCTCACAACGAGAGTAAAATATCAAGGCACTTCCATATTGATCCAGCTGGAATCGATCTTCAGCCAGAGCATCACATATTAATTTCTCAGAAGGGTTTTATGTTTGAATAGGCCAGCGTGACAGTGGGCAGATTGGCAGGCGGTACTGCCCGCAGGCCTGACGCTGATGGAGAGCCGCGGACGATGGTCAGGCAGGTGACAGGTTCAGTCCTGCTGTCAGCACTTAGGATTTCCCCATAGGCACACAAAATCCGACAGCAACTGGCAAGAGAAGTAAGACACACATGCACATATTTTGAAATAGACTTGAATGAAAGTGTGATTTCATAAAATTTTAACAGTCATCTTTGGTTTGTACGGATTTCTAGGTTCACCTCCGGAGGTGGCTCAGACTAAAGGAGTTTTTAAATCGTTACTGATTGTGAAACTGGTTGCAACACGCAAATAAGGAGAATTAAAACGTGCTCAGTTTTATTTCAAACAGATCAACATGAATCTCGTAGTACTTGTAGTCATTCTTTCTTCAGTCAAAAAGAAATTAAGGTTTTTGATGAAAAATTCCTGGATTTTTCTCTAATATAATGGACTTCAATGGGAACCAAACGGTTCAAGGTCCAAAAGACAGTTTTAGTGCAAACTGTTCAAAGGGCTTTAAACGATTTCAGACGATGAATAAGAGTCTTATCTAGCAAAACGATAGCTCATTTAAAAAAAATAAATAAATAAAGTTTAAGTTTTATAAGCTCAAATGATCGCCTTGCTCTGTTCTGTGATGCACGTTCGTGACTCTCCTGACTCTACTGAACAAATCTTTTTTCGTGTCGTTTAGTTTAACCAATGAAATGAATGAGTTGACTCAGGAAGATTCAGATTTGTTCATTTCAGCTTATAAAACTTTAAAAAAAAAAATTAAATGAGCGATCTTTTTGCTTGATTAGACCCTTATTCATCGTCTGAAATCGTTTAAAGCCCTTTGAACAGTTTGCACTGAAACTGTCTTTTGGACCTTGAAGTGTTTGGTTCCCATTGACATCCATTATATAGAGAAAAATCCTGGAATGTTTTCATCAAAAACCTGCATTTCTTTTCGACTGAAGAAAGAAAGACATGGACATCTTGGATGACATGGGGGTGAATAAATTATCAGAAAAAGTTTTTTAAAAAGTGAACTACTTTAAAGGTTAATGCTGTAAATAGAATTTGAAAATAATGTAGAGTAGACCTACCACCTAAACCTACTATAAACCTAAAAGATTGTGTTAACAAAATCAAACATCAAACATAAAAAATGCATTTGCGGAAGAAACTATGCCATTTTAGATTAGTATATAGGTGATTTGTTCTAGAAAATTTTTTTGTTATGCTGGTTGAATGTCCCTTCACTTCCTGATAGTTAAGTGGTCTAAACGTATATATATATATATATACGTATATATATATATAATGTTCGTCTAATCATTGTATTCGGTCTGTATTTAATTTTTGGGAGTTTTGCAAAAAAAAAAAATAAGTAGAGGCATGTTTTTCCCGATAAAAAAGTTTGTTAAAAATACTGCATTTGTACAATATGTACAAATCCTCTCAAAAGAGGTCAAAAAAGAAGAAAACATTATTGTTTTATTTAACTGAAAGAAACATTTTCTCTGACTGTTCGACAGGTTGCTTCCAAAGATTTTAATGTGCTTGCTGTTTCAGATAGGAATCAAATTCGTGCCGGAAGACTGGCACTGCTACAACTGAATCAAACCACCAATACGCTGCAGTGATTGCAACTTCCCCTTCTAGTTTCATCCTTACAGCAGACTTATCACATGTCCTCACCCTTAACTGATCCAACCAAACAAGATTCGGCAGGCGGATTGGAAACAACATGAGCCACCCAGGAAGAATCTGTTTGAGCTGTGTTATCAAATGTTTTCAGGACATCCTTCATTGTCCAAAATGATTTGGTTTCCCGCTGTTACACTCATGCTTGAACAACCAGTCTCTTCCCTTTGCAGAAGCCACCATCTTTCTGCTCTGAAATTATCTCAGGTTTTCCAGACATGTTTCAGGGCCACTGAGCAAAGTCTTTTCCTTCATTGCCAGTCCATCCCCTTCCAATCAGCTCAGAGTCTGTGCTTTAGATGGGCAAACAGTGATGTGCAATTTTAATTAAAACGAGATCAGGTGCCAATGTCTGTGCAAACACAGTTTTCCCCCTCAATCATTTCAGAATGTGTAAAAACATTCACGGGATGTGGAAGTTCTTTGTTATCATTGCAAGGACTCAAAACTACCCAAGGGAGATATTGAAAGAGAGAAACAGAAGGAAATTTGCAAAACAGCACATTTTAATACACTTCTCCTCAACGGGTGGGTTGACACCTAAAAGTGTGTGTGGGGGGTACCTTTATCAACTTTTTAAAAGGATGAGAAAATATTTCCAATACCTTTTGAAGATATCTATAATGTTTTACTTCTATTTGACATATTTACAAGTAAAATAAACAGTCAAAGTTGACAAGAAATTATTGGACGGGGAAACTGACCATTACCTACCAGAATGGAGCCAGGCTTAATGCTAGTTTGCTGAAACAATACCTACATAGCTATTGTGGTTAAAGGAGTAGTTCACTTTAAAAAAAAAAAAAAAAACTTTTGCTGATAATTTACTCATCCCCATGTCATCCAAGATGTCCATGTCTTTCTTTCTTCAGTCGAAAAGAAATGAAGGTTTTTGATGAAAACATTCCAGGATTTTCTCCATATAATGGACTTTACTGGTAACCAAACGGTTCAAGGTCCAAATGAGAGTTTCAGTGCAGCTTCAAAGGGCTTTAAACGACACCAGACGATGAATAAGGGTCTTATCTAGCGAAACGATCGGTCATTTAAAAAAATAAATAAAAAAGTTTAAGTTTTATAAGCACAAATGCTCGCCTTGCTCCAGTGTTGTAGTCGAGACCACCTCACTCGAGTCCGAGTCGACACCGAGACCAGAGAGAGTCGAGTCCGAGTCAAGACCGAGTCCAAAGAGAGTCGAGTCTGAGACCAGAGACGGTCGAGTCCGAGTCGAGACCGAGAAGGGTTGATTACCTAATTTACTTTTATTTACTTAGAGAAATCCTTTTTTTTTTCTTTTTTTTTTTTTTACTGAATTTACTTAGAGTTTAAAAAAATATGATCAGTTTAGGGTAAAAAGGCCACATAGTAGGTGGTGTTAAAAGTAATTTTATTACAATTTGTCATGCGCAGTTGCGCACTAGAAAATCACCAATCACTGGGCGTGTCAATCAATTTAAAGAAATATTTTATTAACATACATTAATAATCATGAAAAATATTTTTAATTGAACTCGAGTGGACTCGGGAATAATTCCGAGTCCTAAAAAAAAAAATGTTCGAGTACGAGTCAATTCCGAGTCCAAATGCACACGAGTCCATGACAAGACCAAGACCATTAAAATATGGTTTCGAGACCGAGTCCGAGATGAGTCCGAGTCTCGAGTACTACAACACTGCCTTGCTCTGTTCTGTGATGAGCGTTTGTGACTCTCCTGTTCGAACTCGTTCATCAAAATGAACAAATCTTTTTTCGAGTCATGACTCGAAGGGTCCAGATAAGACCCTTATTCATCGTCTGGTGTCGTTTAAAGCCCTTTAAAGCTGCACTGCACTCTCATTTGAACCTCGAACCATTTGGTTCCCATTGAAGTCCATTATATGGAGAAAATCCTGGAATGTTTTTCATCAAAAACCTTAATTTCTTTTCGATTGAAGAAAGAAAGACAAGGACATCTTGGATGACATGGGGGCGAGTAAATTATCAGCAAAAGTTTTTTTTTTTTTTTTTTTTTAAAGTGAACTACTTCTTTAGCTACCTAATAGCCTGTATGACCTTTTGCATAGATGCATCGTTCACAATAAGACCAGTAACGTGCATTAAGAAAGTAAATAGGGTCAATTTTGATTTCATATTCACTTTAAAGTCGCAATGAATCCGAAGAGACAGTTTTTTTCCCTCTGTATTGTTATGCACATTTTTCTATCAAAAAAGAAAAAAATGTAGAGTGGGGACTTGGTTCTATGTATCGGTTATTGATTCGGATTTTCACATGTGGGTGTTTCGCTTAAAAAAGGAGGATGTGCAGTAGTCATTGTACCGTGTAAACATTGTGTAGTCACTACACTTAATGAAATTAAGTTTAGTGACACTCTACTCCATATTTTTTCACCTCAAGCTAAACGGAAAAGTTGCCTGCCTTGCATGTTTATGCATTGTCCTTCTGTGATATTTTAATTTTCTGTTAAAGTAAATCTGTGTAGGTGTCATTTATTAAAAGGTAGATAAAGAATGTGCATCCATGGCCTATGATTTCCTACTCCATGAGTTCAACCTGAGGACAATGCTGAAAAAAAGGGATCTTATAATCCAACTATGAACATTTATCACCATAGATAAAGCAGAAGAAATCATAAAACACACTGTATTTAAGAGGAATAGCCTGCTGTCAGTGTGTAGCCTTTAGCGTGCACGGAGAGAGTGACGGCCCAGGGTGAGGCAGAGCTATTTTATTAAGGTTAAAAGCAGATCATGCTATCCGTCATGGTGGAAAATGCAGTTTGGCTCAGACGGAGCCCTGGTGTTATGTTAGTAGGGCTGCAGCTGGGCACAGTCAGTTTAAACAGCTGTCCCGGAACTTCTGCCAAACGGGCAGACAGCAATGCTAACACTCACTGTAAAAAAATATGAGAATTTATCATGCTTAATCCACTTATTTGTGTGGGCCAGAATGCAGTATTAACTTAAGTACCCCATGGATATGTTGTGATAAACAAGTGCTAGGCTAGTACATTCATCTTGCATATCAGGAATTTCTGATAGATTAGTACAGTTACTTGATGTACTTGTAGCCTATTCAATGTTTCCAGTAGTTTATTTATGAATTGTCTCTTTCCATGTGGTTGTTTTGAAGGGAGATGGCACATTTAACTGTGACAGATTTAAGTGTCACATTATAACTTTTTTTATTTATAGCAAAGAAAGCTACCAAAAATGTGAATAGGGACATGTTATAATATCATTCACTACATTCATTTTTAATGGAAAAAAATGCGTTTTTATTTAACGACATATGTCTACTCATGGGAAGTGTAGTTAACTTTTAAACCAATTGACGTTCTATTCGACGAACAAGGTAACGTTTAAAAACTACACGTCCCATGATGCCTTTCGAGCAGCGTTTCAGAAACGGAAGCTACTTGGGAGAAAATTAAATACGCATGGCAAACTTGGGGAAAATGTCACAGCACGGTACTAAGAAAAGAAAACTAGACCGGAGTACAGAGGATTACATGTACTTTGACAGCTACTCCGATGTCACCATTCACGAAGAGATGATTGCAGACACTGTGCGCACGAACGCGTACAGAATGGGCATTCTTAAAAACAGTAAGTCAATAGAGGGGAAAGTGGTGCTTGATGTGGGAGCCGGTACCGGCGTCTTGAGCTTATTCTGTGCACAAGCGGGTGCCAGGAAGGTTTATGCAGTCGAAGCGAGCTCGATTGCCGATCAGGCTGTGAGAATCGTAAAACTGAATCAGATGGAGGACAGAATAGAAATCATTAAAGCTACACTAGAGACGATCGAACTAGCCGAACAGGTGGACGTGATTGTGAGCGAGTGGATGGGCTACGCGCTCCTCCACGAATCCATGCTGAACTCTGTGATTTATGCCCGGGATAAGTGGCTCAAACCCGGTGGCCTCATATTACCGTCCCGGGCGGATCTTTACATCGCTCCCATAAACGATCTGGTGGTGGAGGGCAGATTGAATTTTTGGAGCACCGTTAAAGGACAGTACGGCGTGGACATGTCCTGCATGACCGACTTTGCCAGGAAGTGCATCATGAACAAAGACATCACTGTGAATCCGGTGACGGTGGAGGATGTGCTCTCCCACCCGTGCAAGTTTGCCGAGCTGGATTTGAACACAGTCACACTCGAGCAGCTCAGAGATGTGAGGGGAGTGTTTCGCTGCCAGTGTTTCGGCTCGTCCTCCATTCACGCCTTGTGCGTGTGGTTCACCGTGACTTTCCCCGCTGAGGAGAAGGCCCTGGTGCTCTCCACATCTCCATTTAAACCAGAGACGCACTGGAAGCAGGCTGTGCTGTATCTGGACGATGCTGTGGATGTGATGCAGGACACTAATGTTGAGGGGGAGATCAGTTTGTATCCCTCAGAGGAGAATTCTAGACACATATGCATCCATGTGGACTATGTGATAGGTGAACAGAAGAAACACTCCAAAACCTTTACTATTCCTGATCAGTATTTAGAAGTTAAATAAAGTGCGGCCGTTACATAGCCTATTTGCAGTTTACCTAGTCAAACAATTAAGGAATGCTGGTTGTTTTTATGGGAATTTGGAATTAACGTATTTTAATAAAGAGTCCTGGATACACTGAAATTCCTATTTTCACGCATAGAATTTAAGTTTATCCAATAGGATCTTCTGTTGGTCTGGCAATGACTCATTAAAATAATTTGTGATTAGCTTGAAATTATGGTAATAAATGATAAATTCCATCAGCATTCCTTTTTTTTTTTTTGGTTTGTTTGTTTTTGTTTCACACATGACGTACTTTTCACTACGAAATATTCCTTGAAGTTGTATGAAGTGTCTTGGGGGGCGGGGAATCAGGTTTAAACTCCTGTCTTTGGACAGCACATGTGCAAAGTTATGCAAAATAAACATTGTTTGCCTGAGCTCTGTAATGTTGCTTATTGTGTAAAAAAAAAAAAATGGAACAGTCATTCCACTATTGTTTGGCCAGTAGTTGAGGACCACAGGAACAACTGGCTATAATCTAACCATTCAGTTTCAAGATAAGGTTTAGGAAAATATTTGCAAATCATATGCTGTGTCCGAAATCTCCACTCAAACCACTACTCCCTACCTCCTATGTAGGGGGTAGGGAGTAGAGCACTATATAGTGAGCTCACCAGCATAATAGAAACACCACTTTCGGACACTACTCGATCGTCTCTTGCGTCATTGCCTGTCCGTCTTTTTTATGATCAGCACAAAGCATGATGGTATGTAGGGCTTGGGGTAGTGAGTGACCATCCGTTGTACACTACTTTTCAAAATACATTCTGGGATACATTGAGTGGACCATATAGGGTATAAATCATCACTATACTATAGTCATCACTATAGTCCACTATATAGTGAGTAGTGGGAGATTTCGGACACAGCCATTGAGTTTAGGTTAGATCATTGGATTTGGAAATGCTGGTGACCCTTTTTGTCCTTTTGTGCAAAAATATTTTTATTGGTAAATTAAAATATACTGCATAGCATGCGTGTGACGTACAACCAAAAAGTATTCTTGACACTTGATAAACTTATGATTGAGCCAGTCACTTTGACTATTTTGACGTTGTCTTTAATAACTTTTCTGGGCCAGCAAGTTTCAATCCCTTAAAAGCCTATGGAGGACTGATCCAGCTCTCAGATTGAATCAAAAATATCTTCATTTGTGTTCCGAAGATGAACGAAAGTCTTGCTGCGTAATTTTTCACACCTATCCTAGCTATCCTACCCATTAAACATATTTCATGACCAATGGGTACTAAATTTGGCATATTTTTTATTTTATTTTTTTGGCACAAAGAATAATATTGGCATAGAAACATTGGCCGTGTCTGAAATCGCATACTCTCTTATGATACTTAATTTGAAAGCAATTTCGGATGCAGCCTAAGGTATATTTACTGAAGTGTGTATACAGGCCATTCAAAGTGATGATCTGAGGGACATTTGTGGCTGTGGAATCCATTCAGAACTAATTTCTCATTTGCTGTGTGTATTAGCTTAAGCTCAATGATCTGCTATGACGCAATCATCATCAGTTTTTAGCTGTGATTCGGATTACCATTGAATGCATTTTGGATGCAAGAACTTACTAATCCTCAACATCGCAGAGAGTGATTTGTTGCAAAGCAAATTCATTTTCTTTGTATTTATTTGATGTTATGTCACGATTAATTGGAACAATCTGTCATGAACATGCTTTCAGAGCCACGCTTGATTTGATGTATTCCATTTAATACCAATAGATCAAAATATCTTACCATATTTAAGAATTAAATGCATCTAATTAATTGAATCCTGCTATTAATATCTGTTTAGACGGTATGAGCAAATTAAATCAGAGCTGTCTCTGTCTCCTAGACAGCCTCAATGAGTTTCATCCACAAAGGCATATCATTTTATCCAATACATCCCCCTGGTATGCTAATGATGTTACTGTAAATAAACCAGGGGAAATAATTTGCCGCCTACCAGTTACAGTAACCAATATTTTTGATTCGTGAGAAGACATATTGGAAGCATGTTTATTGACTAATCCTAATTTAGAAGACCAGATCCCAAGGCACTAGGCGGATCTTCAATTTGTCATCATTATCATTAGCAGGCCAGTTTGCTTTCATTAACAATGGTGACAAGGTCTCTCATGGTGTGATATTTGCCCTCAAGGCAGTCGATTTAATGAACAGCAGCTAAAAACAAATTAGAATTTTTAGGGATTATTGTGTTGACTGGATTTGGAGGTTTTGTGTGTTTGATGAGATCAGGAACATCATCTGCTGCTGAATATTACCTTTCTATGTCAGTAAACTTAAGAAGAGGCTAGAGCTTATATATAAAAATTTATGATTATGGTGCTCAGTTTTAAATGTGTTGAAAAGATGCTTGTGAATAAGGCTTTGTCACATTTATGGCTTTGTCTTAGAAAATCTCTGTTATGTGACATATTTTCTTTGATTACACACATATATTTTCCCCCTAAAAGTTATTTTTCACCCCAAATTTGAATTACAATTTTTCTCATCCTTGTGCTGTTACAAACCTTTGTCTTACTTTCTTTTGTTGAACAAAATGAGCAAAGATCAAATCTGGTTTGATTTTTATCCAACTTTCATTGTAAAGTCTTTTATAGGTCACAATAAATCAAAGTGTAACCATATTATTGGAGAATCAGAAGAGGAATTAGTCTACATTTTAACATGATATTGTCTATTTAAGGGTTGAAACATATTACTTCATAGTGATCTCTCTTTATATTTCTTATCATGTGACAGAAATGCACTGGACGGAACTGATGAAACTCAATACTCTCCTCAGATGTGAGAGACAGTGATGAGCCACATGAGAGGCTGTCATCAATTCTCAAATAACTGAAAGGTATGACAGCACTGAAGGAAACACAGGCGTCATCTCCTATTGGCTGATGCAGTCACGTGATTGCCTGTCCAAGTCAATTGCAGCACCAGTGAGCTATTGAACTTTATGATAGATTTCAAGATGCATGGCTGTGCGGAATATCAAATGGTAAACACACGCGGATGTGAACTGTCTGTGAAAGGAGAAAATCAATTGATTTTTAAAGCATGTGTTTAGGAGGCGTACACCAATTGGTGATATACATTATCTGCTTATAGATGGCCTTAATCTCTAGTTTGTTTGCTGTTGACTTGCATGATGATAAGCAGAAGGCTGTTTGGTATATTTTTGACATGACTTACTCTTCAGTATTGCAGTCACTTTCAATTTTCTTTTATGTAGACAAGCAGCATTTAGGTTTTCATATCAGTGACTTGACCTTTCCTGTCTGAGCTAATGACTGGCCACTTTTAGGTTAAATGGTCCGTGACAGAAAGTGTATCTTATTTCTCCATCACTAATTTAGATGTGCAGCTTTGAGCCAAAGACAAATCTGCTAATTTCATCCTTGCAATAAAACATTTTAATAAAGTAATTCATTTCTTTTGGCATTCATTTAGTTTGAGGAACCCTAAAGGACATAGGCTACAACCTTTAATTTCCAAATATGCACTTATGTGCAAAAAGTCTCTAGACATGACTTGACATTAATGTATGTATGTATATATATATATATATATATATATATATATATACATTCTTGAGGTTTTTAGACATAGCCTATATATATATATATATATATATATATATATATCACTATTTTGATTATTTTAATACTGATCATGTGATTATTTTGATATATATATTAGTACTTTTTAGATGTAGTATAGAATCACAATAGTGATGATAGTTTTATCACTTTTGTAATGATTTGCGGTAAATATGTGTAATGATCTTTTTCAAGTTGCAGCTACGACCATCTGCCACATCACATGTTGAATGTAATCCCCACCTTCCCAAGACATCTCAACTGTCACATTCACCTCAAAGAAATTAGGCTTCGCCAAAACCTAACACTAAGCCGGAAAAGTGTTTCTCCGCCGTCGAATTTGTTTGCTGAGTTGTTTGACTCGCTGAAGTGCCATTTGTGCCTTCGATTAGACCACCATTCTCCCGGAGCCGAGGACAGGAGTGGTCGCTTCTGAGTTCAGCTCCGCACCTGCGCGTCTCCAAGATGTCCCGATTGAAAGCCGTCAAATATCGTTGTGCAACATGAGATCTCATCGCGCTGTTCGGATTGACGCTTTGGATTGAAGCTTTTAAGTGAAGGTGAGGCCAATGAGGACTTTTTATCTCAATGCATGCATGAGTAATGGGAGCTTCTCGCCCAAACTTTTGATGTGCGTAAGGTGTTTTATGGGAATAGGCTACCATGGCTTGTCGGCGTTCTTACGCCATAATTTAAATGCAATTTAGGCTACTTAAAACGCTAATACAAAACGAGTTTTATTGTTTAAGGATCCCCCTCCCACCCTAAATGAATGGTTTTTTATTCTCCTTCGCCTGCAGTGCGTAAAATCTACCATGCGCTTTTGCGCACTTCTGTCTATTTTTTGTTTATGGCTTTGGCAGTGGACCTTGCTGGTGGTGTAAAAAAAATTGTATAAGTTGCAAAATTTCTGTTACCTTACTTTAGATATTACTCATAGGTTAAAAATAAAAGCAATCAAGTTATGTGTATGTCACGCACTGCCAGTGGCAATAATCTACTTTATTGGATCTCCATAAAACGCTTTCTGACAGCAACTAGCCTACATAAATGAGCAGAGCTTGAACTCATTGCCTCTTTATGTGATGAATAATGATCACTAGCTGTTTCTTTTTATCTGTAGTACTCACTGCTCAGTGACGGTCCAGTTGACTTGCATCGGTCGTTTCTGGAGTATTTTACACACTTTAGAAGATGGTATTTTCATAAATATAATACAGTACAAGTTTTAAATGCATTTATGGTTATTTATATTGATAGGGTGCTTGAACTTGGATACCGTAAATTCAGTTGTTGCTTTGAGGGGGGGACTTTTTACAACAGTTTGGAGACTGGAACATACGCCTGAAAAGAATCAGTATTTTGCAATACATCACTTTACCTTCTCCAAATAGTAATAACTTTAGCTTTTATTGTTTCTTTCTGACTAAATTAATTTCTTTTTGAACTTTATTAGATTTTTTTTTGGACAACTTTGTAGGCGTTACAGCTAAAATCTACAGCAAGTCGTTCTCCACTTATTATTGCCATATAAGTGTTTTTCGTCGTATAGCGTCGTAAGTGTTTTTTCGTTGCCATAGCCTATAAATAAAATTTTCATTTATTTCTGGTCTGTGTGAGTTAAAGCAATGTTCCATTGCATCCTTGGAATTTTTATATAGATTTTTTAGCTCAATTTTAAACTTTTAATAGTTGGCTATGTGAGTAGTTTTTATAGAAAAGCGGCAAGATTTTAGGTATAGGTTACATTTAATTTTCTTTGTTGAATAGATAATGAATTGCAATCATCAAAGATAGAAGCTCTGGCAGTACTATATGCTACCTTTAGGACCCAGTGGATGGCATATCCTTCTTAGTATTTACAGTGAAGAGATCCCAACATCAGACTCAAATTTGTAACTATCTGTAAAACCATCTCCTTCACCATTTGTTCGAATAAAAAAGGGGACTGTTTTCTGTCCCGTTTGTGTCTTTGCTGAAGTCCCATCTGAGTTTTAAACTGCTGAGACGAGAGAGAGAGAGAGAGAGTGAGAGGATAAGCAGAAAACAGTGAGGGCTGAGTGGATGTGTAAAAGCAGAGTGTGTGTGTGGAGTGTCCAAGTGCGTAATCTTCCCCAGCCATCATTTCCTACCGAACACTAGCGGAATATGCGCGTAAGGAAATGCGCGTGAGGATATACTCGGTGCGCGCGGGTCTAATCGGTGCGATACGTGTCTCGCTCACGACCAAAACGTCGAGGAGATAGTGAAAATCTCTCAAAAAGAACAATTTTCGTTATCCCCTCAAACAAGAAGGGAATCTCTTTTTTTGGGACATAGGGCGGTTGAAAAAAGCCGTCGGGAGGAAAGGACACTCGGCTATTCAAAGTTTAGTGAGGACGGTTATTTGTTCTGATGTGATTGCCATGATGCTCACATAAGAAAACACGATGAAGGAGGTAAAATTGAGGGATTGATGAGTTTATACTGTTTGGGACACACGCAGAGGTTGAATTTATGGTCATTTTGTTGGCACTGATAACATTTCCTTTGAAGTTCAGAAAAATGAATGCTTCAGTAACGTCTCGCACTAGAAAGATGTGGCACGCGTCTTAAGGGAAGATTGACGTGCCTCCAGACACCTTCAGTCGCTGTTTAGTCAGCCCGTTTAGATAGGGTGGAGGTGGGGGGAGATTCCGTTTTCCCCGAACTCATCACATTAAGATTAACAAGCCGTCTTTAAGAGTAGCCATCCTCTGTGGTCATTCATGAACTTGTTGAACACCCAGTCCTCCGCGGGACCCTTCCTATCGAGAGTGAATGTCAATGACGTGAGTATTCCCCTTCCTTGTTAAGTTTAGTTTGGCTTGTGAGAATATTTGTCCGTTTACCACACATTTGTTAACTTATGGGATTTTAGGAATGTTGTTTAGCTGCAGCTTTAACTTTTCACAGCTTTCATTCAGAATAGTTGTATTTTATTGCCTATTATTTTAACCTGATAATGCTTGCAAGCTCTACTGTAACCTTGAAAAGGTTATATTTGTGACAAGTTGAAAATGTATGCGAACTGAATATGATTTCATCACCTTGGAGAGTGGACTTTTCTTTTGAGAAAATGCGAATGGAAGCGCCCCCTTGCGGTTGACATGCTTTTATTGTTCATGTCAGGCACGGTAAACTCTTATAAGAACTGAGGTATACCTGCTATGCCTTAATTTGTGTTAACTTGTCGAAGTAGGCAACTTTGTTCAATAGAAAACTCGATCAAACTCGATAGGACCTCATTTACACAGTACTACTGTTTCGATAGTGGTTAGCAAATGCTCATGGAGTGCGATTAGTGTAATGTCAATTTCTAGTTTATTTTGCATTTAAATTTACTTGAAACCTCAAACTGAATGAATAATTAAAACTTTAGTTTTTATTTGTGTGTCCTTGTTCTCCCGTAACTGATTCAGGTGGTTTGTTATGGATTTTAAGTTAGTTTCAGTGTACTAGATTAAATCTGAACTAGTTGAAATGGAATGCTTATAGAACTTGACTGATGACATGCATTCCTATTTAAACAGAATTGTCATAAATGTGTTATGCTGCCTATATACATTCATATACATTTAAAATGTTTTTGCTAGATGGATGGATGACTAGATAGATTCTGACATAAAACATAATTGTTTTTTTTTTCTTTTTTAAATAATCAGTGCATGTTATCTTTACAATCTACTTTTATTTAGCCTTAATTTAAGCAAAAATGCACCGGGTAGAGGTTGTGTTTGAGTCATGCTTTGTTGCAAAATATTGGTATGGTGAGTGGGGGAATTGTATCAATCATCATCATCATCAGGCGTTTATGACATCTCAGATTTAGCAGAATCACTCATGTAAGTATACGGAATGAGGAAATAATAGCACGCACTTGTGCATTGAGCTTTAGTTCAGTGCAAAATTATTCTCAACATTCCAAGATAATGATTTCAAGCCTCGTTCTCCAGTGGGATATTTTGAGCAGTCTGACATATCGCGACGAAAAGTGAATGCCACAGCAGCCTTTTAGGAAAAGTATATTTAATAATGCATAACATGTTCCGATGTCGCAGCAAAGTGTGCGCTCGGTGGGGGCAGAGGGGGATTGTAGGGGAGAAGGTCTGTGACAACACAAGCCTTATAGGGGCTTTTGTGTGCGGAGATTGAAAAACAAACCCCTGAAGCTAAGCTGCACAACACAAATGGCATTGGTAGAGTCGAGAGTCGCCCTGTCAAGCGTCCTGCGCCTTCACACATGAACAGAAAGTGACAGAACATGGCGAGGAGAGAGAAAGAACGAGGGAATGAAGAGCAAGAGAGGGAGAAGTCAAGCCAGGCTTAGCAGCTGTGCTAAGGGAGATCCCTTTCTTCCGAGGCCAGGGACCTGTCTATTGCAGAAAATCAGATTGCATTATGGGATAGGACGTCTGCCAGGTCCAATAGCTCTCATGAAATGTAGACAAACCTGTGCTTTGATTTTGCCTTCTACTGACAGACTGAGTCACATGCAGCCATCATCATGCATTCTGCTTGCAATTGCCACACATTATACGATGAAAGAAATATCTCTGATACCTGAATATTAGAAGAGGTGACATGGCTGGTTGTGCTGTGGTGGTTAAGTCTGGATTAGAGTAGAGATCATCAGACTCTGTGGGTGTATGTGTTGGGCTGTCATGTTTAGGGAAAACATACTCACTCCCTGCTGCACTGAATGTTTATTTATGAGACCTGTCATATTGGCAGGCTGTTTATGGTAGAATCACTGATCCCGTGCAGGCGGGCGCTGAAATCCCAAGAGTGCAGATCTCGTCGAGCGCTGAACCTCCCTCTATCACAGGCCGAGACGTGAATGGCAGAAAGAGAAATGTGGCGGCGAGAAAAGGATTTTGGGATACAAGATGGAGGCTGGTTTATAGAATTTGATATTTAATGAAATTAAAAGCAGACGTGTATTCTGGCATGTATAGTTTAGCAGGTCATCCTTTATGAGCACCTCTGAGGCTTAGACATGCAGGCATGCTTCAATGGTCCAGGGGACAAGATCGAAGTGGACACCAGAAAAAGGAGGGGTGTGTTCACGTAACACAGTACAAGTCCTTTATGGTCATATGAAATCAGTGAATGATCAGTTTAAATGTAATATTAACATGCACAGTAGCTTACTGGTGAAACTCATTCTTAAACACATATTCAGCTGAGTGAAGGGATGCATGTTTGTCATTTGGCTCTGGTTTGTTGACTGCTGCCACACCTGTGGGGGGAAAGCAAATTAATTTCGTTATTCGATATGAAGAGAAATTAGATTTTGCTATATTAAGTCTTTTTGAAAGTTTGGCTAAAGTTTATAAAACAAAAAAACACTTTAATCCAGAGTAAAGAAAGAAAAAAGAAAAAGTGTGAATATAAGCAATTTAGTGACAAAATTATAAAAGTCCCTGCATATTTTTTTTTAAAGAAGTAAACAGTTAAAAAAAAAATGAAAGAAAAAGATGTGGCCATGGAATGCAGCATGCACTTAGAATATTTCAAGGTTTGCTAAATAATATGTAATTATTTTATCAACATTGGTGTCACATTCTTCCTGTTGGAACAGCTAAAATCACCAGTAATCACTAATATTTCTTGCAAAACATTTTTTTAAAATTATAAAATCACTCTTAAATTGTTTGCTGAATAGGCTTCATGCACAGCAACACTATTTCCTGAACGTTAGCCAGCTCCTTGTTTTCTGTCTGCCATTATTAGACAAACTTGATGTGCCTGATTATTGTTGTTGTGTCTACTGAGGTCAGACACACCTGGATTAATCAGTTTGTCCAAATAATGGAAGACAGGAAAGCTGGCTGAAGTTCAGAAAGTAGTGGAGCTGTTTGTTTTCACAGCAGTATGTATTTTTTAGCTTCTTTCATTCATTTCACTGGCTAAAAAAATCACCCCCCTTCCCCAAATCCCTATAAAAATGTATATGTAAATATGGTCACCAGGATTTTTTTCCCCTCCCATGCTAAACCAGCAGATAATGAATATGAATTTGACTGCTCTGTAATGGTGGGATTAAACAATGAGATGTTGTGATGATGTTTGAGATAATGTTTGTGAATCTCCTCATCAGGGTCCCATGTTAAATCCCATGTCCCCCTGCCTCAAATCACCCCGCTCCGTGTCATAATGCATCCTCTACTCTGCGCCAGCCACATCACCGGAGGCAGCGCAGAATAATTAAGAGGACTCGTATATGGATCATGGAAAGTGATAACAAGCGGGCTTGTGTGATCTTTAATGTGCCCTAGACACTTATCCTCCCTGTATCTCTAATGGCTCATTACACTGTCCTCTTTTCCTCCCTCGTCTTTCTCCCTCAGTGCCTCGTTCCTGTACGTTTGGATTTTGTGCCTATGCTATGGAGAGCTACATGCCAAAAGTTTGCTTTTTTTTTTTCTTCGTTTTTTTGGTCCCTGTTCTCAACATTACAGCTGCTGAGAAGTATCTTGGTCTTTCTCTCTCTCTTTCTGCTGTCTCTTTCTCTCCCTCACTACTCTGTCCTTATTAAATCTGGAGAAATCTAATCACACCCTCCATCCATAGTTCTGAATAGTGGTCATTGTGATGGATGTGATGAGTTTTAATATGGCATGGCCATACTCTAAAATGTATTAAAACTGTCCTTTTCCAATTCTGTTTGTATTCATTTGGATTAATCCTTAGGTTAAATGTCTAAGAAAAAAAATAGACGCAATGATGTTCTTTCATTCAGTGTTGTTTTTCTTTTTTTCCCTCCTAATGCATATTTGAAGGCACGGTTTTGGTCCGGCTTTCATAACAGCCAATATGACTAATCTGTGATTTTCAACGTTTAAGTACATCTCTGATCTGCTCAAGTTCATTTGTGATGAACTCTTTGATCCAGATCTTTGGCACCAAACACCCTTTTGTTTAGGCAGCTTTGGTGAACAGTCAGATTGAGATGTGATTTCATGCTCCGTGTTTTTCTAAATGGAGATTACTCAAGTCTTTGATTTTACAGTGACAGTGATTGTGCAAATGATCATTTCTGCACTACAATGTGGATGAGCTCTGCTCTGGTGAGAAAAGAGCTCCTATCTGAGGGTGGTCCACTGCGAGACTGCGCTGTAATCTGACTCACCGCCTCAACTCGTTTGGGGCTCACAAGGTTAATTGATCACTGTGGGACTGGTGACGGGATGAGTGTGGGGTCAGCATCTGTATTGACTGGACAGACTGATTAACAAGCACTAAAATGCTCCTGGCCCCCGCTTTTAGAACGTTTGGTAAGTCGTCGTCAATTATCCCCCTGCCAGCCTCCATCAGGGGGAACTGGCAACCTTTGCTCCCTCTTCATTTTGTAGCTGGGCTGTGCAGAAACCGTGCGTTTGCGAAACGAACATGGGCGACTCTAACTGCTCCGTATTGATCGCTCTTTGCAAGGGTTACGAACTGATTGAATCTAACAAACAATAATATAATATTGGAGAAATTGTTACACTGCCTGACAAGTATATTGATAGTCTAAAAAACTGAATCTTCTGATGTGCATTTAAATATGCATACAACACTGATAACTATCAGAAATCGGCTGATTTATAAAACCCTGTTTTAAGGGATTAGATACAAATCAACAAATCCCTTTTTTTCATCAGCAACCATATATTCCAATTAAATATATTGATAATATATTAAAGATGTATAATCTATTAAATAAAATTTTAATTATATATATATATATATTATTTTTTTTCAACATTTATTTTGCATTTTAATTCTGGAGTGAACTAATCATTTAAGGTGTTTAAATTACCTTAAACTTTGTCAGTTTATTAATCGTAATCAAGATTATGCATGTAAACATATAAAATGTACTGTAGTAGTGCTGTTGGGGAGTAACATCGTGTTTCAGAGCAAAGCACAGTGTGAGCCTACCTAAATTCTTCATTCTTCATTAAAAATTATTAAGTTATTTGTAATATACAATGTCATTGTAAAAAAAAGTCATTGTAAAAAACAAACAAATCAATGAAGTTTAAATGTAGCTAGCTACATTTTGATTGTTGTGTACTAACTAGGGTACCTTGACTGTATCTTTACTACTTTCATTTACCAGTACACTCTAAAAAATGCTGGGTTGTTTTAACCCAACTTTGGGTCAAATATGGACTAACCCAGCCGTTGGGTTAAATTTTTACATTACATTTTTAACCCAACATTTCGGGTTTGTCCATATTTGACCCAAAATTGGGTTAAAACAACCCAGCATTTTTTAGAGTGTAGCAGAGTTTCCGCTAGAAAAAATTGTGCCGGTCAAAGTGTTTATGTTTGATATGCCGGTCAAATATAACCTCTTAATTGGTCAAGTTGAGGAAAACTGGAGGCAGGCTATGTAACTTAAAAAAGGACATAATCAGGCCGTATTGAATGCAACATGTTTATTAGCCTAACTTTCAAATAGACGGGAAAAAAAAAAAAAACATGAAAGTCCGATTGGCTTCAATCAATGCCAATTGTTTTTACTATGGTTTCACATTCATAGTTTAAAAAACCAATCCCCCTTCCCCCATATAAAATATCTAAATAGTATCCTATTGTTTTTACTCAAGCGAACTTAATTATACTCTCTCTTTTTTTTGTGATTCATTTTTTTATTAAAAAACTGCTCAGTTGTACAAAGATCTCATGCAACCATAGTCATGGCTTCTTTTCTTGCTTTGTTTCTCATCCTTCTAGTATTTCTCTTGTATTTTGATTTTATTTCAGTACATCGTTTTACTGTTCTGAACTTCTGAAGCACAAGAATTTTGTTGAAGTGGAGTTTTTCTGCAAGTTCCATTACTTGTTGCAGCTTTGTATTTTCAGACTTAACATTTCAAAGACCCCACACATGCCTGAGTGAATGAGTCACTGGATGATTCTGGATGAATAGAGAACTTGTCTTTGATTAAAATATATTCAATGAAATCATTGTAGGATCATGAGTGAAGAGGAGGGAATGTGCGACCATAACAATCCATCAATAATTTCATTGTCAGCTTTTGTAAAGTATGGTACATAATGGTTAGAACTGTACAACTCTCTTGCTGGTGTAAAAATCATTAGTTCAACCTAATAGGGCTACTTTCATGTTCAGATCAATCCTGCTTCTACGGCTATGTGAGTAAACTTGTCAGTCAAGAATGCGTTGGATTATCCAGGTCGTTCTGGTTTCTATGTGCCGTGAAATATTTAGATGTTGAGCTTATTTTAATAATAACAGAGAAAAAGCATTTAATGTTGTGTAAGAGAGGTACACAAGCAGTTTACAGGGCCCGTTCAGAGGCTCCGAAGTGACTTCAGCTTGCTGCTGAGCAGAAGATGACATGTGTTTCTATAGTAACTTTTGTGATGGTAACCTCGTGAGTCTGCCTCCTATTCAGCATTTCATCAACTCTCATACAAAAGGCATCAGAAGCAATTATCAGCTTTGCACGTAATCTCTGATTTCTGACCTGAACCCTCTACATCCTGTAATTTTGTTTAGTGTTACACGTAGCTGTTGATCTATACACGGTATCAAAAGTGCATTTTAAGTGTAGGCATGACGGAAGAGAAAGGGCCTGCATGCCATGGGATTATGGCTAAAGCCAGGAATGAATGTATGAAAGCTTTCAAGACCACATTTTCCATGTACGAAATTTCTCTGTGACGCACACCAGACACCTGAATGGCACCACCTCAGAGGAATCAGAGCACTAATTTCCTCTTGCTGTCAAACTCTATCCCCTAACCATCACCTCTCTCATTTTTTTGTGCAGAGTACAGAGGCCAAGCTGCTATAGAGGATGATTGACAGAAGGCAAAGCTGAGACGGCTGTCAGTCAACATCTAGCCAGAGTTTCAGAAGCCTTACTCTCTCTCCAACCCTGACTGATCATTTAGTCTTCTCTGCCTCCACTTCTCTTATCTCTGCTGGCACTGCCTGCCATCCTGCCCCTTCCCAGTGGACACAATAAAGACCAGAGGTGGAGATTGAAGCATCAGACTTGACGACCTTACCGTGACCAAAGGGAAGCTGGCATGCTGCCGCAGTCCTTCTGGCCTACGCTCATCAAAAGTTGGATTATTTTCTAAACCAGACCTAGAGCTCCCTCTCCACCCCCCCTTTCTCTATCTCTCTTTCGCTCATGCGTTTTTGAGAGGAGGGAGCAGACGGATACTTTACATCACAGTGAATAGTCTATTAGAGGGGCGGCCCGAATAAAGGAAGCAGCCATGCATTTCCCGCTGCTCTTGACACTGCAGGCATTATGGCTGACTGTGTGTCAGGGCACGCAACACTATCCCACAACCTGGGGACACTATGACTTGTGCAAGTCACATGGCTACACGGACGAAGGCCCGACCTGGTATTACATGGCCTGTCAGCCCGAAGCCGCGGACATGACCAAGTACCTAAAAGTCACTCTTGACCCACCCAACATCACCTGTGGAGACCCACCAGAGACCTACTGCACCCTGGTGAGTGAATGAATCTTATGATTTCGCCTACAGTGTATTTACTACTTGTTGTGGCTTCATCTAATTTTATTTCACTTATTTATGTGCTTCACATTTGAAATGCATGGTGCCAGATTAGTTTTGAGGATGTGGGGTGGATCTGTGAAATCTACCACCGTTAGGAACTGAGATTCTCAAAAGTACCTGACTAAGTCATTAGAACTGCTAATAAGAAGTATTGCAACTGAAATCTCAGTTAACGTCAAATTTGTGTCAATGCAAGTGGTATCCATTTCCTGTGCCGGGCCATTGGATGTTTCAGTTATCTAGTTCAGCTTTGAGGGAAGCCTTCATTAGGTCTTTGTGAACAAAATGCTGTCTGTCATTAGCATTGAAATGAGAACAAGAAAAGAATAAGAGATAGGAGTGGAGAGAGACAGATGAAAAAGGCTCTTCAAAAATCTGGTTTTCTTTGAGGAGGTGAGCTGTAAGTCTTTTAATGGGCAGGACTAAGTGTTTAATTAGAAAAATGTCATTTCTACATTTATACATGGTTGTTTGAAACTCATAGCTGGCCTGCACTATTAGGAATTATTTCATTATTATCAGTTTTGCTTGTGCTAGTGTGTACATGTGTGTGTGTGTGTTTTCAAGACAAGAAAAAGAAGAGCTTTACTACAGGTTCAGAGAGAGTCAGCGAGAGGCCGTTTACAGTATTTAAGAGGTGAAAATAACGAGTGGAGTGGGACAATCCAATGAGAGTCCGCTGAGTGACAGAGGACCTAATATCTGGCGTGCAGGGAATGAAAAGTGAATTATTCAGTATGTTTTGTCACTAATGTGTTTTATTCATAGGATACATTATTCAGAGCCATATCTGGGAGGCACTTTTAAAAATGCTGACTCCCTCTGATAGATTCCCAAGGTTAGAGCAAGGGCTGTTATCCATTTTGGAGGGTCACTGTCACAATATATCTCCACTCTTTGGTTTCCCAAGGGCCCCGAGTAAAAAAAAAAAAAATATTGACACATATAATTTCACCCTAGGACACCAGCCAGTTATTATTGCAGTAACAGATGACTGACAAACAACTTGCACTGGTCACACCTGCCTTCATTCCTGCTTCAGTATTACTCTACACTGTAAAAAAAAAACAATGAGTAAAATTTACTTAATTTTTTCAAGGCAAGTTTTTGCACTGATATTTTTGGAGTAAATTTCACACATATAATTAAGTTCAGTGAAAGTTACAGAAGAAATTAAGTAGATTTTATTTAGCTAATTAAAGGTTAAGTAATATCTTTTATATATAATTGAATTTTTCTTAGTACAACATTTCACTCAAACAATATAACTTTTAAAGTATATGATTTACTCAGAAATATTTAAGTAATCAATTCTTGCAGTGTATCTCATCACTTTAGATATTTGAATGTGTGAACGCAGACCTCAATACTTGGTAGACAATACACAATGACGGTAACATTTGATAGTTTTTGTGTTTGAATGTGTCATTTTAAGTAGTAAATGAACTCCAGATATCACAAAATGGCAAAATCCTTTCTAATCCTGACAACAAAAGTAATGATAAAATAGTGTAAATACAGCTGGAGAACAGTGAAAAATAAACCTCATTAATTATTCATGGCCCAGTGCATGATGGGAACACCAGTATCAGAAAAGTTGAGTAATTTTACTTAATTTTATAATGTTGATATTTAAGCTTTCATTTCTACACGATTGAATTGAGTTCTACTATAGAATTTACTTTTTTTATTATTATTCTTGCCTGAACTAACTTTTTCATGTAAATTGCATTGTTTTTTTCTATTTACTTCACCACATCATTTTTATCAGTGTATACTTATAACATGTCTGTGGTGTTTATAATAGAAATAGTTCCTTGTTGCAACATGCCTGATTTAACAGTTATGTGTATATAAATTATTATAAGTTTATATAATACTCTTATTGCTAGGTTATCAGGCCCCCGTGTTGTCAAGCAACATACATTGCTATTGTCCAGCCTTGAAGCCCACTCGCTTTTCTGCCAGTGCATTGAGACCGATCAATTTCTGAGCTGTTAGCCATAAATTGGCGGCAGACATTACATACGTAGATATACTGATTATGCCAATAACAGTTTTTATGATGTCTGTAATCATTCTTTTATTTCCGGCTATTGCCATTAGTGTTCTTTATACAAGAGCTCAATCCTCCGTAATTGATTTCTACTCAGGCTGGCCATGGGCTTCTCTCTCTCTCTCTCACTCTCTGAGGCTGTTGGGCTGATTAGACCCGTAACAGCCATCGCAGGCAGACAGCAAACGTGCTACGGGCTGGAGAGAACCGGCGAGCACTGGAGAGACCGATGCTTTACCCTGCAATTTGAAGTGCAGGAAGCTGGACAGATCCATTTGTTAAAAGCTTTTATATTGCCATGGGTGATGACCTTCTCTATGGCAAAAACTTGACCCTCTGTGGCCTAACCCACATTAACACCTATCCAGGCGTTCTTTAAGCTGAAGTATGAGCTGTAGAGAGTGCTATTGTCTTTGTATTGTGCCTTTGTTGTCCAAACTTGGGAAATTAATGCCCACGTCAGTAGAAGACATCTACCTTTTCACCCTTTGTGCAATCACTAGCGGGGTGGTAGTTGGCCCCTCTTCTCTATTTACACCAGAAAACCTCGTACTGCTGTCTCATTCTCGGTCTCAACATCTGAAATTTTAAAGGAAATCTCTCTAGCGTTTCATAATAAATGCTTATCACCACAAGCTCTTGGTCCCTTGAGCATATAAAAAAAATTGTCCCTTGTATTTAACCTCTGGAAATTCTCTCATATTACACTTCTGCTCAGGTCTATCTGTGCTGGCTTCTAGTAATTGCTAGAATTTTTGGTCTTTGCCATCACTACCTTTAGACTTTAATCTAACGGCTCCAACCTAGTCATTGCTATATCAGCCATTTCTGTCACCTTGCTTCTCAATTTCTCCATGTTCACACTCATTTTGGTCTGATCCCCCCCCTCGGTATTAGATTTGATCTCTCCAGCTTTCAATTCAGCCAGTTTTAGTAAAAAACAGGCTCACATTTGTAAGATTGACCTCACGCATCACTAAAAGGATTATTGAAATTAAATTGTTGTACGGACTACATGTAGAAAAGATATAATTCAAATGGCTTGTTCATCAGTGATGTGGCATGACACTAATTCAGAGAGACGTCCTCACTAATGCAACCGCCGTAAAAGACCTTTCTTTTCATCATGTGATATTTTACAGAATGACGAGAGCTGTTTCTAATAAGGAAAATCAAACAATTACACAGTTGCAGAAAGATAACCAAATTTTGGTTTGAAAATCATAATGGCTTTTATCTGAAGATTGTCCCATTGCAGCATTACTCAAGCTTTCATTATTCTATAAAGTGACACCACTTTATTTATGTTTTGATATATAATTCTGACCTTTTCCTGCATATTTCTGCATGATATTGCAGAGCTCAGGAAGTGATGGAAGACATTTTGGTTCATCAGCCTTCTCTCAAAGCGGTGCCATTCCTCAAGTGGCTTAGCATTGACATTTCAGTGAGATTTGAGTGTGCTGTCAGCTACAATATGCCTCCTCTCATATTTAAATGTGCATCTCGATGAAAGCCGAGGGGAAAAGGCTCCTGCCAATACAGTGTTGTCTCAGACAAATGGTGACATTCGACTTTAATCAAATAGTTTATTCATGCCGAATTCATGCTGAGAGATTGCACAAAACCAGCCACAAAGCAGCTTTTCAAAAGTGCTGACTTTCATGAATGGACTGAGGCTAATATTTGCATTTTAACACTATTGAAAAACTAATTACTTTTCAATAGAGCTGTTTAACATCTGAGGAGTTGTGCTGCATGATTGATATATTTTTGTTTTCTTTTTAGCCAAGTCGTAGAGTTGATAGAAATCAAAGGCTGCTGTAGCAACAACCTGAAGTGGCTGCTCTGTATCAGAGCCTAACACTCTTATTTCATCATTCATTTGTTTACTTGTTTCTTTACTCATTTATTTAATTATTTACTTCATTTTATAATCATAGAAAATGACAATCTTTCTAGTAAAGATGGATTGTTTGTAATAGTATTAATAAATCAGGTTATTTCCTGCTAGTGAGCTAAAAACATAGCCTATCATTTGTGTATCTCATTCTGAGTTTTCTATTTTATTATGTCTGTTGTGATGTTAAATAAAGAAAAGGGGAAACACAGATATTTCCCTGCGGTTTGGCCTCTCGTTTACACGAAAACCACATTTTTATCACAGAAAACGATTATTTCTAAAAACTCCGCCCAAAGGGGAGATTTCTGAAAACGCCGGTTATGTGTTGTCGTGTGAACTGGGAGAAACGGCTTTTAGGTTCTCTCTTGTCGATTCTGAGGATTCTGATTGGCTTGCATGGCTTTATCCTTTATCCACCAATAGGTTTGGCATAGTTGTGATTGCGCTCGACGGCGTACTTATGCGGGTGTGTGAACGATGTTATTTTTGAAAACGGAGAGGGGGAAAATATTCGTTTCGCTTTGTGTAAACGTGGCCTAAAATCCGAAACCGAGTATTCCAACATGATACACGTTATTGTCAATTGTCACAATCCTACCACCTACACACACACAGTGTGCCATCTTATATTTCTCTTGTAAAGATTGGAGAAAGTACAGGTAGCTTAAGTTAAAATGATTTTCATATAAACATTTATCCTGACATTTACCCTTACAAAATGGCACAAAAAAAGATAACTACCAAAGGCTGCTCAATTTGCAAATTATAACCTTAAATTAACGCAAATATTTACGAGTCACTGTCAAACTGTGCATTATTGGAAAATAATTTTGTCTGGTCTGTAATTTTCTCTATGAATATGTCCCACTGGAGCTCTTAGTTTGCAGATAATGAGAGCACTGTCATTTGGCTTCTAGTTTTCATTTCTATGACACAGGGAATTTTCTTTAATGTATTCCATTTGACTAAGGGCTTCTTTTCTCTCTCCCTCTCTTAATGCAAGACAAGGCTAAAACCCTCTCCTGGTAATGGGGCTTTTGTTGGTTTCCACAGTTCATCACGCATGGAAAATTCTCAGCTCAAACCTTCTCTGAGGACGGCTTCTAAGAATAGGCAGAAATCTGTAGTAGCCTACAGTATCTGAAATGGGCCCTGGGATCCATTTACTTTTAATTGCTGTCTCTGCCTTTAGGCTACAGATCTCTCCCTCCCTCTTTTCCTCCCTTCCTCCCTTCTTCCCTCCTTTCTTTCTTTCTTTCTTTCTTTCTTTCTTTCTTTCACAATCTGTTTGGCATTCAAAAAGCGGACAAGTGAAACGTAAAATGATTCAACAAGCGGCAGAAAATAAACTACTATCCAAAAACATTAAACATAGACACATGCATCACACACTAACGGCTAAGACACCTATAATATTTTACCCACTTCACATTCGGGGTGCTGTACGAGGACACGGATTGCTTTTGGCACTGCTGAATTAGATCCATGAAGGCCGGTATCATTCACTGTGTCAGTGTTGCACTGGGTCACAGGGATCCACTATTCCAGCCACATTAACTGTGTGTGTTTGTGAAGGGACAGAGAGATGGTTGGTTTCTAGATGTCAAAGCCAAGCCATTTACTAATTGGAGACTGACAGAAACAGCTGAGGAAAGGAAGGACCTTATCGATAAAAACATTGATCTCCTTAAATGGGCAATGGACCATGAACAGCAGTGTTTCTTGGCCAAGCACACAATTCAAGGCGTCTCTCTCATTTTCTGTCTTTTTCAGAATGGTCAGTGGAGGATGGATTAATAGGGTTATTCGTTTTCATTGAGAGAGGAAAGAAAAGGAAAAAGCTGTCTTTTCAAGAGATAGCAGGCAATGAGAAAAGGGCTGAGGAGGCTCTTTGCAGGCCTCGAGGGCTGGATCTCTCTTTCTGAGAGCCTTGTGAAGACAGAAGGAAAGAGAGAGAGAGACTGGTTGTCTTCACTGGCCCCCAGACGGAGCTCCTCAATTGACTGACAGTCAAAAAATGCAATGATCTGTTATGTCTGTCCCAGGCAGTGCAGGGAAAATTTAAAATCAATGACAATGCAATCAGAATGAGAATCAAATGCTAAATATTTCCCTAGACATTTACTGCAGAATGCTATTTGCTTTTTTTTTTTTTTGATGAATTGCTGATTGCTTCTGAGCTTATTGCTAGTACCCCACAGTCATGTGTGACTACTGCTGCAGAAGAGCTCAAAATTGCTTACAAATATTTATGACACTTACTTAATTTCATTCACATTTATTGGATGGGTTCTGCCTGTAAGTAAAAACTTCCATAGGAAAATGTTTCTGATTCTGAAAATCCGTTTTATTTTTTTCCCAAATTCCGTTTTTTTCCGTTTTAATTTTTGGGAATTAGGTTTTTTTTACCCTTGACTGTTATTTTAGTCGTAAAAAGAGTGTTCTTTTAAAGTTAATGATTAAAATGTATTAAAAAATACAAATAAATTAGGAATGACCTTAAATATATTGAGGTAATACAGACATTTACACAGTAGCCTTTTCAGGACAAGCACTCCATGATGCAACACAACACTGCACTCTTCAGGTAACAACAAAATATGGTTATGAGCTTTAAACTGTCCAGTAATATAAATTATTATATTAATTTAATTGGCCAATCCCGCAATTCCGTGATCGCGGAAATCATAGGGCCCTATTTTTTTTTATTTCTGATTGAATAAACTGTGTGTTCTGATTATGATTACTAATAAATTAGAAATATTTTCTTAAATAATACGTTTAAAATGTAAATGTTATTTTCTGAACATCACAGTCTTTTATCCTTTTTAGTCCTGTTACTGTCGAAGAGCAGTCAGTTCCAGAAAAATCCCCCTTTTCTTTGATTAAAGAGACAAAACCTTCAGATCTCAAACACACTTTTTTGATATAATCTGTATTTACTGCACAATAGAACTGTCCCAGGACCAAATTAGGAGAGACCCAAGAGCTTTCATTTAATTAGTGAGACCCTGATTAAAAAACAGGAGCAAATTACAGTTTCTTGAGAGGGCGAGGAGAAGAAGAGAAATGGATGTGCCACAGAACGGTTACAGAAGTGCTGTCTGTAGTGAGATTGTTAGCTCTTTATTGCTTCTCTCCAATCTGTAAATTGAGTCTGTTGGTGGATGGACTGCAGTGTCTGCAAGTCTGTGTCCCGCAGGCAGAAGCCAGCACATGTCTGGCATTTAAACTTCTCCCTTTTCACTCCCTTCTATTTGGACTGACATCTTTTTTGTCTTCAACCCCTCTCATCTTCCCTATCTATTCTTCTCTTTTCTAAAAATAAACAAACACATTCTTCATATTTGAAACATTTTACCCCCTGGACCAATATGGCTAACCTGTGTATACTGGTGTTTATCAGGGCAGACCAAGATGCAGAATAGGTGCTGATATATAAATATGGTCATATTGTTAATGTGCTTGTGGTTGTGACTAGGGGTGTGCGATATCACGATTTTTGATTGCCGACAATTAAATTGTCTCCACGATCTACTTTTGAAGAAATCATGGGTGTGAACCTACACTGGTTTCACGGTTCGGTTGATTCAGATATCACGATGCATTGACGATGCACTGCATCCTCAATTTTAAATTTTACTTCACCCATTGCATATTTTACTTGTTCGTGACATGATTTAAACACACAGCGTGTCTTCTCCAAGTCGTGATTACCAGGTTGTTCATAAAAGCCGAAATGGGCACAGATATCAGCTTTTAAAGTAGTTGGAGCTAGAGAGACCAGCACCCAACGGGACCCAATGCAACAGAGTGCGGCTCAGGACTAGTTTTGATGGCCGAGTGCGGTAGATGCGTCCATATTATACGTTTCAGCATCTATCCAAACGTACCTAAACGTATGTTTTCTATCTGATTTACGTATTAATACCTACGTATTAACAATGAGACCAGGCTGTTTATTCTGAAACAGTATAAACCAGTTAAATTAATCGCAATACTTGGAAAAGACATGGACATGCTGGGTAACTGGGATCAGAAATCACATTGTTCATCAGTGTTTCAAAAGACCAATTCATCACTTTAGTTAAGGGGCCACAAACATGAGGAAGTCATTAAAACAGCATAATTATGACTGTATTTGAATGTCAACAGAATTTGTGTGCTACTGTGATTGGCCAATTTTGGGGTCTGTCCATTTACCTGCAGGCTATGAAGAAGACATGAACATGCTTGGAAACTCAGATCATAATTCAGAAAAACAGTTTTCACATTAATTGATGTACTGTTCTAGCCTGTTTGCATGCATGAGGTAATGTGTATTTTTGTATAGTCCTTTAATAATTCGAAGAGTAGTCTTGCATGCTGAATTAATGCTTAATTCATGCTTCAATTTAGATGGATAGATAGATAGATAGATCTTGTCTTAACTGCAAACCACACAGCTTGTCTAATGTAACATTGCCTTTTATTATATTATATTCTTTTCTTTTTTTATTTTAATTATCTCACCGAGGCAAATGAGAGCATTATTCATCGTTTTCCGTGGATAATATCCTTGTATATTTTACAGGGGGGTGTTGGTTATCGTTGTCCAAAGTTAGAGAAGACAACGTAAAGAGAAACTCTCATAACTTCAATGGGTCGTCGTTTTCAAAAGCCTTGGCTTTAAATGTATTGTATCCTCTCGCTGCACATTAGAGAATAGAAATTAAGTGATTTAGTGACACACATTGAGCCTCAGATGTTGCTCTGGGAGTCACGGCTCATCTGGGGGCGTGTTAAGGGGCTCTTTAATGGTGTTTAATGTGTTCGTTCTCTCCCACCCCACCAAACTTCATAGCTCAAAACGGCAGCCGCCATACTACGGGCTATTTTCTCTGATGTATGCTGGAATTTGTAGAAATCTCATTAGAGCCTTTTCTTATAGCTCCTATTGTTTCAAGCTGCTATTTCACAGTGAATCAGCCTTAAAGAGAGAAGAACAAAACCTTGCATGCATGAGGAAAAAACTGTAAATCTGTATTGAGGACTGACTTCCCTTTTCCCTTATCCAGAAAAGATGATTACAAAGTAAAGATTTTTTTATTTGGTTTCAATTTAAAAAAAAATATATATATATTATTCTTTTTTTTTTCTGACATGATGCATGCAAGTGATGATGACTCTTATTTATATTTAATAACTCGTACGGGTGAATAAATATCTCTACCACACATACATTTTACTTATATTTTTATACACACTGAAACATAATATTGACGTATTCACAGCACTGAAACGTAAAATATTTACGTATTACCTATTGCACTCGTTATGATGAATTGAATTTCAAAAATTATATCAGTGATATATCAATATGATATCAATAGCTCATTTGTTTTTGCCGACTTCATCACAGCTTGCGACCTGCCGTGTTTCATTCGGTGTACATTTGAAATTGGGAAATGCGCACCTTCACGGAGGGAAGCCTGATTAACATTTTCATGGATTAATAACCAAAATTCTGCTATGTACCTCATACAAAACTATTATATACCTCCAGAGAGGACTGTGACTACAACACAAAAATTTTGAACGAATTTTGGTACCGCTTTTTACATTTTCGAAATAAATAAATTATTGTGATTACTGTTAGGTTTGGGAGTAGGGTTAAGGGATCTTACATTTATCTATAAAATGGTAAAAGGGATATGAAAGATTTGTAAATATTTAATGTTTTGTAGCTGTAAAAAAAAAATATAAAAAAAAATAAAAATATATATATATATATATTTAAATGTTTCCGATATGTATCGTGCCTTTCAGCATCCATCCAAATGGACAAAAAAGTATGTTTTGTGTCTTTGAAATGTATTAATACTTATGCATTACCAATGAGACCAGGCTGGAATATGAACTGAAAGGATGGCTGCATGAAAACCCCAGGTCAGCATTTACAGTATCTGGCACAATATCCCTGGACCCTGTGGCGTTCTCCGCTCATTAGGCGGTTTGGTGGTGACACCATGGCCCCCCGTGTCAACAGATGTAAAATCCCTCTATTCATCATGCCATTAATTTTGCATTCATTTTCGATTTAGCTTAGAAACGCCTCAGCAATTTGTTTTATTCCTCTTGAGCAAATTACACCCTGCTAATAATCCTAATTACTCCTCTCAATGTATTTCCCTTCAAACATTTCCTCTAGAGTGAGCCATGAGTGCAGGGCCCATTATGGTTGCTTAAAGCTGTTGGTGTGATTTACTCTTAACTATGATCAGCTCTTATTAAAAAAAAAAACTTTACCAGTCCCTCCAGAAAAAAACGTGATTATGCGATCACATTATTTAGTGCATGATCAGCAAAAGTCCTCATATTTTCAAATACGCCGCACTTTCGCCTCATAAATTGCAGATTTCTGTGCAAAATATGCAGGAATTGCATGATTTAACACAGTCTCATCCCAAAAAGTCATATAACTGACGTCTTGGGACGTCTTTTGACCATACGTCAATATCCGCCTTTTTAGGGCCCCCTTAATCGTCGGTAGATGGCGATCCCGGGCCGTCATACAACTGACGCTTTACCTTTAACGTCAGTTAGGTGACGGGTTAGGTTTAGGGTTAGGTTTAGGTCTGGGGTAGGATCCCATAACCTCATCTACCGACGTTTAAGGGGGCCCTAAAAAGGCGAATATTGACGTATGGTCAAAAGACGTCCCAAAACGTCAGTTATATGACGTCTTGGGTTGAGACCGGGTTGCATGATTTCATAATCCTCGCATTTTCGTTGCAAAAAAGTTTGCTTCACACAAGAGCAGCCATTTCCCATGTTCCCATGGCAACAGGGGTAAACGTTCCGTATTATGTGACGTGAACATCATCGAAAAGCTGTAAAACAGGATCACACTTTATTTTTTATATTTGATTTATTTGTTTTTACAGAGGTTGTAGCATATTCTTTTTGTAAAGCTACTCATCAATGTTTTCTAAGTTTGATGTGTTTATTAAGGTCTGAAATTAAACAAGATGAAAACTTAATATTCCCAGCACTTTGTGATGTACAGTAGTACAGTATGCTTGCTTCTTTATCATCAAACCGCAGTTTTTGAAAATTCCAGCAATTTTTGCAAGTTCCCGCAATTTCATCGCATAAAATTGCATAAATATACAGTATATTCCTACATCACATTTTTTAAGAAAACAGACCTCATAATCAAGAATTTTTGGCCGCAACAATCACAAAAAAACTCTTTTACTGCTTTACGGGACATATTATTGTGATTGGCAAACAAGGTTATGGTACGAAACCAGGCTTAAATGGTTATCTGTGTGAACTTTGCAATAGCCTTCTGCCAATTAATAGCACTTTAGCTTGGACGTCAATGTTATCAGAGTGTGTTATTCTTCTGCTGAGAGCAAACCTATTTAGAATGTCATAGTATGTGAGCACTAAAGATCTCTAGCGGTGCTTTACACTCGCACTGAATTCTGCTAATGCTTTTGAACCCTGTTCTGCTTTCAGAGAATGGATGAAAGTAAAGGTGTGTGCCAGCGTGCCATGTGTCACGGCGTCGGGGTTTATTCTGCTCGTAGATAAGAACACAGCATAAGCCGCTCTTCTCCCCAGTCGACAGGCCTTTCCACGGAATTACCTCTGTCCAAAGTTGTTTCTGCTGTCTATTTTTAAACAGGCATCTTGGAAGTCTAGGCATGTCTTCTGCCATAATCGTTTCATGTAAACTCGTTTCAATAAAGATGTTGCTTCTAGGTCATGTGCAGCATAGCTGGGACTTCTGCCACATTTTCTTTACATTAATGAAATCTTAATTTTGTTTCATTTAATTTTTATAGTGCATTAATTGTACTATTATTTGCATTTAGTCGATGAATTATTTGCGATTAAAATAAGCCATTTTGTTCTCACCCATGTTGGGGTTAATGGCTGCTGCGTTTGTAGGATCGGATTTCAGGGTTTAAAGCCTCAAATGTTGAGAATATTATATCGGTAACGCTTAACAATAAGGTCTTATTTGTTAACATTAGTTAACACATTAACTAACATGAACTAACAATAAGGAATACATTTGTTATTTATAAATCTGATCATTTAAATTAGTAAAATACAGCAGTTCATGTTAGTTCACGATGCATTAACTAATGTTGTTATCAAATACAACTTTTGACTTCAATAATGCATTAGTAAATGTTGCAATTAATGAACTAATGATGAATGCTATGGAAGTATTGTTCCTTCTTAGTTCATGTTAGCTAAAGTAGTTAACTAATGAAACCTTATTGTAAAATGTTACCATTATCCCTGGGTGTCTGTCTATCAGTTTGCTTGTGTTGCTTATAGGCTTAAGTGGAACAGGAATAGCCTTTCTGTTGACTCTGGGCATCAGGTGATTTCTCTGGGGGATTCACCTCCCATTCATCATTCCTTGTGACTGTTTCAGATGTGGGCATAGGAAACATAAAGGCTGAAATTTTAGGATCTGGATTAAGGTGCGTGACATTACTTAGGTTGAAGTGGTCTTCTTACCATATGAAGTCTGGCTGCTGTCTGAGTGACTGGCTTATTGCTTTGTAAGTCCATGTCAGGTTAGATGGTGTACACTAAAGACAGTGTCTTTACTGTCCCAGTCGAATCTGGTTTGGAACACTGTTCTGTCTGCCTTATTTCTTGACGTCTGTGGTGATTTTACCACTGTTCCTCAACTTCCAATAAGCCTGGTTTTAGTGAAATGGAAAATAGCTGTTAAATGCTAAAATTATGACAAAGAAATCAATCTGTTCTGTTCAATCATTTTATATTTTGTACGCAAAACCACTGATTGTATAAATACGTTGAAATGAATAGTGAATATCACAGGGCTCGATTTAATGCAGCACTTAAGTTTACGTCCCGTTACTATTTCTGATCATATATATTTTTACATTTTAAATTATGTATATAATTTAATATGTATAATTTATAGGGCTGTCAAACGATTAATCGCGATTAATCGCATCCAAAATAAAAGTTTGTGTTTACATAATATATGTGGGTGCACTGTGTATGTTTATTATATATATATATATATAAATAGACACACATGCTTGTATATATTTAAGAAATATTTTCATGTATATTCTGTATATAGATTTATATATAATTTATATTATATATAAATATCAATATTTTATATATAAATATTTTTTTCTTAAATATACGCATGTGTGTGTATTTTATATATATATATATATATATATATATATATATATATATATATATACACAGTGCACCCACATGTTATTATGTAGTCACAAACTTTTATTTTGGATGCGATTAATCGCGATTAATCGTTTGACAGCCCTAATAATTTAGTATTATTTATTTTTATATATTAAATATACTTAATATAGCTGACTCATTTTCATTTTTCTTTTCACTGTCATTTTTGACTCAAATTGGTTCTTTTGAACTGTTCTTTAATTTGTGTTTTAAAAAAAAAATCTAGTTGAATAGCACTATTTATTTTTCCATTAAAATGTTCAATACAATTCAGTTAATTAGGACTTTTAATAAAATTCAATGTGTTCATCTGCAGAATTCCAAACATTTCTGTGTGGTTGCTCAGAATATTGGACTTTGTCGATGTCATCATGCATAATTCAGAAAGCCTCCTGTATTTCTGCTGTTACATGGCATTCATATAACTGAGCTGTAATGAAAATGCATAGGCATGCTACCACTATCAAAGGAGGTCAGAAAAGAACACCAATGCTCATTAACTTACACACATTAACTTACACACATCTAATGTTTCTGCAGCTTTTATTATGAAGCAACCCTAGGCGTACCTCTTTTTCAGTGAGCTAAACCTAATGAATATTCAGTGGATCATTTTGGAAGGCTGATATGTCTCTGACTGGCAGCACCAAAACATCTTCAATCGTTCCCTTTCGGCCATGAACCATCCGCTGCATGACAATTACAAACTCACTCAATAATACTGCTGACAGCTGTCACAAACACTGGCAAATTTAGTTTATTTATTTGGAGTTTTCTATTTTTCTCAATTAGTGCATTTGAATTTTATGCATTTATTTTTCACTCTCACCTTTGGGAGTCATCAAAATGTCTTGCTTTCGGTTTCAAGAGCAGATGGGTTTAGGTCCACTGCATTCAAAAATCTACTATATAATTTGCCCCCCTCCCCCCGCCCTGTGTTTGCATTAGTCTGGGCAAAAACTTTGACATGTATAATCGGTTGATATTCAATATTATTCAGTGCCGCGTTGAATTGTAAACAATTACACATTATCTCAGCAGGGTCATTACCATCATGATATTGCACACAGTTTATATTCAAATTATGTCCATGTCCCTGACAGCAATATACTATAATCAGGTGCAATTTGAAAATAAGACTCGATATCTTCGCCAGGCCAGTGGATCCCAGGGGGTGTGCAGGAACAGACAGGAGGCTGACTCATGGTGTCAGTGCGTGCCATCCCGGGGTGGGCGAAAAGGACAGCCAGTTAACCACGGTCACAACCTCAGAACATTGGTCCCTCAGAGCTGACAGAGAGCTGAGAGGAGTCTGGCCCACACCTCGACAGCTAAGGGGATAAATGACATCCGACCTGGGAAGTAATCAGCCCTGGGAGACAAGAGAGAAAGAGAGTGAGAAGGCAAAGGTGTGGGGGTTCATTTAGATATGGTAGTGGCAGGAACAGTATCAGGAAGTAGAAATCCAGTTTGAATGATTAGAAGAAAAAAATGCTGTCTCTCATTTTCTTGCAATTAATTCTGTTTCTAATCAGAATTTGTTGCCGCTCCCCCTTTTCCATCAATATCTATCTATCTACTCATCTTCTCATTCTATTCCGTTTGATGCTCTTCACTTTTGCCCATTAGGGCTATTGATTTCTGTAGATATATTTAGATGATCACAAAGCCGCAGCTCATAATATTCCATGCAGAATAGTTGTGTACTCAGTCACTCGGGAGTCACTACAGGGCTGTTACGAAACTTCATAAAACAAGCAGTAACATGAAAACCAATAAGTGACACAGTTTGAGCTCCTATTCTCTCTGTGTACTTTTCCTTATACCTCCACATAGATTCATAAATTTACAGTCTATGTGAAAAAAAAGTCTTGCTTGAAAATCTTGAGAGCTATAGGATCCTTGAGTTTGCGTTTGCTTGGATGATTTATATCTCACATTTACTAACGAACACTTGGGAGATGAACTGAAGTAAAGTGCTGCTTTAGCTTACGAAACCATTCAGTTAAGTGCAACAATTAAAAATTAATAAGCAAACAAATGCTCTTTACTTTGACTATCACAGTGGCCACATTGCCTTTTAATTTAGTGTGGTTTTGTTAGATAGCTTGATAAAGGCATGAGTTTTCCCAGGGGGTGTTTCACTTACCCAGATTATGTAGTTGAATTTGTTGCGTTTTCTTGCTGTAATTAAGGATATTGTCACTCAACAATGGGAAGTGTTAGGGTTGTGCCGCCCGATACACAATAGTATCGTATATCGGCGATTGCAATATTAGCAAGGCGATAATTTCATTTAATTTATTTATTCATTTCAGCACATGGAACAGCTTTTGTTATGAAATTTTGAATTAATATTAGGGCCTACAATCAATTTGCCTTCCCTAGTTTCACAACGACCTCACATAACCACACTGACATACTGTTGAGGAATGAGGACTCAAGGTGGATTACTGTAATGGACTCCTCACTGGCCTTCCTAAAAGACCATAGACAGTTGCAGCTCATACAGAACGATGCATTTAGGATTGATTTTTATTTATCAATAATAAGTATTATTACTGATATATAAATCATTCAGTGGGCTAGGACCTCAATATATTGCAGATATGCTCACTGAATAAAGAGCACTAACAGATCGCTTAGATCATTAGGATCACATCTGCTAGAAATACCAAGGGTTCACTATAAGCATGAACTAAGAGAGTCTGCTTTGAGCTATATGCCAGCGGCAGCTGGAACCAGCTTCTAGAGGAGATCAGATGTGCTCCTTCAGTTGTCACATTCAAATCCAGGCTCAAAACACATCTTTTTAGCTGTGAATTTACTGAATGAATACTGTGCCACTGTTCATCCGACTGTTTGGACTGTATTTTTATTCTAAACTGTTTTAATTATTCTAATTTCTTTTGATTATTTTATTTATTTATTTATATGCCTTTCCTTACAAAACTACATCCCACATTAAAATAGAATTGCTAGAAATCTATTCACAAATTGTCATGAGTGCTTGTTGTAAAAGAGGTGCATTCTTATACAGTTGTTTTTTAAGCCAAGATGAAAACGACATTGTTGCACATTAACAAAACATTTAATTACACTAATAACACTAAAAACAATACAATTACAAATTGATACTAACAATACTATCACTAAAATGACATATGCCTAATATCTAAATAAGTCTTTAGGTCCAAACACAACACAAATCAGTAATCTGTAAACTAGAAATATTGATTCTTGTAATTAATGTATGGTCCACAGGTAATAAATTAAGTTAGTTGATATAGGCCTACCGACTACTGTTATCAGCTTTTGTTAGGGTCGATTTTCTCTGAGAAAGAAAATGCGCCTTTAATGCAGCGACAGATGTCAAAACTCGGACAGTTTTACTTTTACTTTCAGGGAATAAGTGTGCGCATTTACATGCGCGCTCTTAACCCAATGCTGAATGCTATAGCCTATAATTGAACAATGCATGCGGCCATGTAAACTCGTTAATCCGTTTTTCTTTATCCGAGTATAAATGGCTTAAGCATAAACCGATCTACTCAGCTAGATTTTTGTTTCTTACCCCGATATCTCCCGACATGCAAACATATTAACCTGTGTTTTTTGGGCTTATTGAAGTGCACTTATATTTGATAGGCTATATCTGCAGGAAAGTGTTCTCTTTGTGCATCTTCTTGTAGAATATTCACGTTTGTCCTTCTTGATAAATGTGATATTAAGTGTTGTCTGACAGGGTACAGTTAAAACCACTCCAGTCTACATTCAGCCCATGCATTCTCACTTCCTCTCTGTCTGCCAACATTAAATGAAGGATTGCTTTCACTGCAAGCCTCAGCTAAACACAGTTCGAGGAAAGAGACCCTTATTCAAACCCTTGTTCACACTGCATGATCGAACCCCTGGGTTCATAGGCCCTGAAGGGTCCATCAGATCTCTCGAGTTGAATTGTTGTGCCATTCAGTTCAAATCACATTTATTTGTAAAGCGCTTTTCACAATACATAAAGTTTCAAAGCAGCTTTACAGAAAATGTGTGTCTACATTACAATTTAAAGTGATCTATTATTTGAGGTAACTGTCCAAGTATGAATTTCAGAAATGAATATAAATCACCCTGTTAGCTAACACAATTCTATGGCACCAGATATCTTTAAATATTTTTATTTTTTTGTTGCAAAATTACTGATTGAGCACTTGATAATGCCTGAAGGTATCCGTTGCAAATACGTCAGTAGCACGCCAAATTAAATCCAAACTAATTACAGATCCACAATGTGATTCTTTTGATGTTTTCTTTTCACTGTCATTCTTGTAATTTAGGCAGTTATGCAGCTGAATGGCGCCTGATTTAATTACTTCTAGCGAGCTCCATATTCCCATCTGAGGGCGGAGGGATAGAAGGGGATTGGCAGGGATATCACCCCTCTCTGCCAACAGCCAAGCTCCCCCTGCCGCTGGCTAGAGCCTATCTATCTATCTATCTATCTATCTATCTATCTATCTATCTATCTATCTATCTATCTATCTATCTATCTATCTATCTATCTATCTATCTATCTATCTATCTATCTATCTATCTATCTATCTATCTATCTATCTATCTATCTATCTATCTATCTATCTATCTATCTATCTATCTATCTATCTATCTATCTATCTATCTATCTATCTATCTATCTATCTATCTATCTATCTATCTATCTATCTATCTATCTATCTATCTATCTATCTATCTATCTATCTATCTATCTATCTATCTATCTATCTATCTATCTATCTATCTATCTATCTATCTATCTATCTATCTATCTATCTATCTATCTATCTATCTATCTATCTATCTATCTATCTATCTATCTATCTATCTATCTATCTATCTATCTATCTATCTCAAAGTCAGGTTACAAAGCTCCACAAAGTCCACTCTAAAGAGAGATAATTTAATTTATTTAATTCAGGATTAATTCATTTAAAACTTGTGCTTTCTACAGAGAGTCAAGGGATTGTTTTAAGGATTTCTGCTAAATGTTTTGTGCGTGTACCTCTCTAAATCTAAATCTTTTCAGTGTGAGCTGTTGTTTAGAAAACCCCTCAAATTGATGGCTGATGACTTTTCGACTCAAAAGGGTATATAACTAATTCGGACCTCTCCCCGAGTTATGCAAGGTGCTGCTGGGTATGACCTTTTACCTCAGAAATATGTAATGTCAAGGCTTGCCAGAAGTGATTTTTTTAGATTCTATTATTTTTTTTGACTTGACTTCCTGGTTTGCTGACAGCACAGGTGTTGAACATAGCATCTACGTTTTTGGTGTCTTTAGATATTATTAGCTCTAGATATTATTACTTTGTTGTGGGGGCAAAATAAAAAAGCAGATATTTGTTTCACGTCTCAAAGTTAATATACGGTAAATAGTCATTGCTACGTTTTTTTTGAGTTATAGCCCTATTGAAAAGGCCAGATTAGATCAGCGTCAAGATCCTCTGAATGAATGTTGACTGTTGACCAGCAATGTTTTTTTTTTATTTTTATTTCAAACATTAGGCATTTCTCCAAACCAAGAACGCCAAGTTTGAACTTGCGTACTTGGTTGTTCGGACTTAACATGTTTGACTCCCAGGGACGCAGTCCGGTCATTCGACGAAATAGAACAGCGGCGTACTTGATGACTTCATTCAGCTCTTGGTTATACGTGTCTACATTTGTAAACTTGTAATTTATATTACAAATTATGTTATAAAACACAACCCTGCCTCTTTTAGTTTTCATTCTAAGGTGACACAAACAGCTAAATCTGGGGCAGCTTTGAGACATACAGTGGCAGATACTACAGAGAGGTGCTACTGTGGTGTACTGAGTGTGGGAAGGAAAGATCACTGTGTGTATGTGTGCGCATGTGCTTGTGAATAGCTACACCAGTGCTGGTCTAGCTCCTTCACTGTAAGGCCAGCATTATACAAGACACATGTGCATTACTTACCTTACACTCTCATAACTAATTAAATAATTCAGATACAAACCAAAGGAAATATATTATTTTTTCTTAGAGAATATGACATAAAGAGAGTGTGAGGGAGAAATACAGGAAAAATGTTTTAGTGGAGGATAGGGAGGGTTTTTTGTGCCGTTTCGCATCTAAAAATCACAAGCCCCCGTGCAGAACTTCAGTCGGAGCTGTCAGCTGCATCGATCTCAAGGAGAGATGTGTCAGACAGAGTCGAGAGAAGTGGCTGAGAGTCGGAGCTAAGGGGCCTGTTGGAGAAACAGATGGAATAGCAGAAAAGGAGATATGAATAGTTTGACAATAAACATCAATAATGAAAAAAAGTTTGACAATAAACATCAGAGAAAAGGAAAGAAGGATTGAGACTGAAGGAGGAGGAGGATATGGCGGAATGTTCAGTCTGTGACAGAGATTTAAAACATGGAAATAAATATTTTAATAAAAATGTGGGGTGGAAGTGCTTGCAGGGTTATGCAGGCTCATACAGTTTTATTTTTTAGTTTGTTCACAGATAAAAACACAAGTTCTTCCAGGGCTTTAGATTAGTAAAAAAAAAAAACAACAACAACATCGACTCTAGATATTAAAAAACATGGACCTAAATGGTACTGTTCACCCAAAAGTTAAACTTTACTCAAAGAAAGCACACACATATGTAATATATGCGTAGGCTAACATATACTTTAGAAATGTAATTTCTTTCTGTGATTGCAAAGCTGAATTTTCATCAGCCATTACTCCATTCTATGTCATGTGATCCTTTAGAAATCATGCTGATTTGATGCTTTAGCAACTTTTAACAGTATTACTGCTTTATGTTTTTGTGCAAACCTTGATGCATTCAGGATAATTTGATTTACAGAAAGTTTAAACAGCATTTATTTGAAATAAAAAAGTGTAACCATGTAAATAAAAATGTACTCTCACATTGATAGCTGAATAGTATCAATTAAAAAATAATAATAAACCCAAATATTCAACAGTAGTGTGTATTTTTAATGGCTCTCGATATTGATGTGGGTGTTGTGCTTAGTCAAGTGTGGTCTCATATCGGCAGTCACATGCTAACATCAGAATCAGTTGCGAATGTTAGGTTTATCTATTGTGTGAGTCAGAGTGCACAAGTGGCTGTTAACAAAATTTGTGCCTCTTCATAGTCCCTTGAGCCGGTCATTTATGAGGTAGTTTTGTTAGGATGCTGTAGGTCCAGTATCTGAAGTATGATAAATATGTTTGTCGTAAACTGTTCCAGATGAGAGAAGGAATTGTTTTGCTCTTTTATTTATTGATATAAAAGACAGGGTTTTTTTGTTTCCATTTAAACTGAGGAATTCTAGACTGTCTTGTTTTTCACATAGAACTTCGAATTCGTGGAACTCTTTCATTGAGTGGTGCTATTCAAAACCTGCAAGGATCCACTTTATGTAGAAAAAAAAGATATTTGAATTCTTTATTTTCTTTAATGTATTTAAATATTTCTGTATTATTACTATTTCTGTAAAATGATATGACATTTATAGTTTTAAACTGAACTCTCCAGTCCTTACTTGATTCTACTCTCACACACGTGGACCCCCATGCTGAGCCCTGACAAGTGTAGAATGAAAATGTAGCTGTTCATGTTTTTTTCTGGGTTATCTCGTTAGATTAGTCGCAAGGCTTAATTAGTCACTTTAAAAGAGCTTAATTCATCTTTTATTTCCGAGGAGTGAAGTTAATCAGCCAAGTTGGTCCTTTTTAAGTTTTTAATAGCAGCTTGTCAAGAAGCAAATAAGTCTTCCTGGACTGAAAGACATCCTGGTTTCATTACGCGTGGAAAAAAAAAAAAAACATCTCCATGGCATGCTTAGAAAGCACATTCACCTTTAAACATTTTTTTGTTCCCATTGTCCCCAGTGCCTGTCTCTCTCACCCCTTTCTTTCTCTGTAAACACAAAAGATGCTTGTGTGTGTGCCATGTGCACACATGAATAAGTCTAGCAGAGTACAGAGGATTGTTCTCTGGTCCCTATCATCTGTCAATCATTTTTCACATTCAGCGGTGAAAAAGAGTAAAAGAAGAATCCCCAGCGGATGGTCCAAAAAGGGTTCACTGATCGGCAAGGGTGGTAGGAGCTGAATTTAAACACCTCTAAAGCAGTCTCAGGCGACATTCAAAACCTTATTAAGTTTAATCATCCCACCGTGTTCCAGTACCCAGAAAATCATGAGCAAATTCTTCCACTAAAACCTTCAGCAGTAAACCCTTTCTGAGATACTCAGAATTGCAATATAAACCAGATTAAACACAAAGGGAGATCTCTCAGCCGACAGTAATTAATGTCTGCACAGCGACTTTTAATTAAGCACACACAAAATATTAAAACTATATTAGTTAAATAGCTGTTCTAAAGGCCTAAGATTTCAAAGGATGTTTTCTCATATCAAGGGACAATTTCCCTGTCAGAAAAGAAAAACCCAGAAGAGTTGTTATGAAATGATTCTGAATGAAACCCTCAGGCTGCTATTTACAGAGATTCACCAATGACATGGCTGAGAAATTACTTTTAAAATGCAAGTTGTAGCTGGCAAGAACAATATGGGTCCATATCAAAGATCTTTACAAGACATTATGAATTGCAGCAATGTTATTTGTGGATCTCTTCAACCAACGCTTGTCTCCTCGCATCTAGCACATTACTATTGTCATAAAAAATATTAGTCTTTTGGAAATGCTGCAGAATTGAACACCTTACGTGAAATGAGTTTTCTATCCTGGGCGCCCTCAAAGGAGGGTGCAGTCAACACTGAGACATTTGTTCATTCAGCTAATTCAGCCATAGCGGCGAAGCAGACCTGTATGTCTGACCGAAGGTTGAAAACACACATGAAGAGGAAGAAGGACTGAAGAAAGAAGGAATATGATCTGTCAGTCAGTTCAAGACAGGAGGGATTATCAGGTCTACGACATTGTGGTCATGCACTATGATGAATGAATCTGTGTTAACTGTTAACTCCAGAGAGACTCGAAATGAGATTGATCACAGTAGTGGGTGGCACAATAAGATTGTGTAAATAATTATGTAAAAGCCAATGAATTTGTTTTAATACGTTTGTTGAACTGTTCCCTGTGCTTTATTAAAGGGGATTTACTGTGTATGTTTAGCATGTTTTGTCTCAAACCCTCTTATAATGTTTATAATCAGTGGTGTAAAGTGTTTAAGCTAATGTAATTCGTTACTGTACTTAAGTATCTTTTTGGCTACTTTGTGTTTTGGCTGAGTATCAAATATATTAGCAACTTTTTGTAATCAAAAACTCTTAGAATTAAACAAGCTATTTTCGCTAGCAGGCTTCTATGTTTAAATAAGCTCTGCTATGATTCCCATGTGAATAAGTAACACAGTTATGTTTCAAATTTGCTATCAGGTCATATAAATTTGGCGCTGGCCCATCATTCAATATCAGCGTCTTTGCAAAGCTTACATTGTGAAAGCTTCTCAAAGCAATCCATGCTGAAATATGAGGTCGGAGTGAAATTATCAGGGACGATGGTCAAAATTAAACTTGGAGAATGTCCGGAACGATATACACTATACAAAGATAGCAACAAGTTTGGCAAACGTCCCCCACATGTTGCTTATATGTAAGATCAAAATGAACAGAGTATTTTTTGCGCCGATAAGAAAAAAAGCGAGCAGATCACACTGACGTGATTGCCAACCCCAGAAAGTTAAAAAAAACTAAATGCTATTTTTCATGCAACTGTATGGTCTCTTTAAAAAGAGTGTGTACGTATGTTAGACTTTTGTTTAGAGTTGAGTAATTTTCATTTTATTTGTAAGTGCTATGTGTGTGTGTGTGTGTGTGTGTGTGTGTGTGTGTGTGTGTGTGTGTGTGTGTGTGTGTGTGTGTGTGTGTGTGTGTGTGTGTGTGTGTGTGTGTGTGTGTGTGTGTGTGTGTGTGTGTGTGTGTGTGTGTGTGTGTGTGTGTGTGTGTGTGTGTGTGGTGAGTCTGTGCTCTGTGGTAATATCGCTGATTAGTTCAGGCAGATCAAAAGAAGGAATAACTGAGCGAGGCAGGTCATCAGACAACTTTGTGTGGTATTTTTGATCTTTTGTGATTGTCTAATGAGATTCGCAATGGGTGCTTCCCTGCATGTAATGGCTGCTTTTTTATAAAGAAAAGAGATGAATGCACTTTATTGCATTGAAAAGAGGAAATAATTACTACCACTTGAAGTTCTCTGTACTACTTAGAACATTAGGGGTGGAAAATCTAACTTCGTCCTGACTTCATTTGTGCTCTCATTTTCAAACAATCAAAGGGGGCTTGAAGCTCTGGCCCTGATAATGCTGACCCAGCACAACATACAGACAACTGCAGGCTGGAGAGAGTTCTGCAGTCACAACACTTCAGGTTGAGATCTGACATGTGATCTCTCTAAATGCTAAATGGCAGCAGAAAGCCATCAATTATTAGTGGTGAGCTTTTGAGAAACAACTAATATAAGAATGAGACTTCATCTTCAAAGCTCTGCTCTCAAGGGTTTTTTATTTGTATTTTTTTTTTTACCAAGCCCATTTTGTAAAGGTGCAGGCAGCTGTTCAATTTTTATCCCCCAAGGAATCACCTTGACATATTTGAAGTCAGTAGGTGTGATCTGCATCTGTTCAGTGGTGTCTTTTGAATCGTAATGTTTTTATTTGGGATGAGTCACGATCTTCGAATAGTCGAACTGCGTTAGAAAATTCGATCATAAAATTGCTTTTTTGAATATTGTTATATTTTTGTAAGGCATGATATATTGTTACACCCCTAATAATAAACAATAAAAGTGCTATTGTTATTTTCATCACAACCTGTACATATCTAAGATCTCAAAAATGTGTTTTAGGGTTTCATGACCCTTTTAAAAGCTTATTTATCTGTGAATAATGTATATTTTAAATCTAGGCATAGTGTTTATGTGCCCAGGCATTTGTCAGGTAGGAATTGAACTGGCTTCACTTTTTGTCCGCTATCTCGTCCTGCTGACCTCTAGTTCAAAAATGCGACTGTAATTCTTGGTGGGATTTATCCTGGGCTCTATTACACACAGTAATTGGTGTTTCCTGTATTCAAGCAGCGTGGCGGTGAAGCCCAAGTGCGTTTGTGGCTATTCTGCAGGACGAGCTCAAAGGTGCTTGCAAGAGCACCGAGGCAGATTGAAAAGGAGTCGGAGCTTCAATCAAACCGAAGGCCTTGGAGAAATCTATCCCCCCACCAAGGTCTCATTTATGCACAAGTGATGGATTTAACCGCAGTCTGGGAGGAGAGAGAGAGACAGAAAGAGAAAAAGAGAAGAAATCATGTGCTCAAACCCTCATGTTTATTTGTAACACCTTCAAGCCATGCTCGTAAAATCAAATTTGCTACTTTGTAATTTAGTAGCTAATGTCGGGTCATATGAACAAGTTTGATTGAAATCATTTCATGTTAGCACCAGAAAAGGAGATATGCAAAAAGACTGACCTGAGCCTGTCATACGGTCTGGCAAAACGGCTTCTGACAGATTAGACATTAACATTTGAAATGATCGAGGAGAAATCGCTCTTCACACTGGTCTCCTTTAGCTGAGACAATTACACAGTAGATTTCGCAACGTGAGCACTGATCTCAGTGTGGCCGCTGCATAGTAATTTCATTTCCAATGAAACGATATTGATCTATTTGTCATTTCTGAAGAGCTCAAAACAGCCACAATCAAATACGTGAAAAGCATGGCAAGATAGTGATGGAGCAGACAAAACGCTTGCCGAGTTGCGATGCATATTGGTGTGTGGGCATATGTGAGTCTGAATGTATGGACGCATATTTGCACATATGTGCTTTGTTAATGGAGCATATAATGGGAAAAGAGAGAGAAATGGAGACAGCGAGAGAGCGCAAACTTTGATCCGGATTGCATGTCACAAACATCTGTCATACAAAAGGATTTGTTTGATTGGTTGGTCTTATATATCTCAGTCTGCTGTCAGCCACAGTAAATTTATACTCAGTCACATTGGTGATCTGGTAATCTGAAGCCTTGCCTGCCAGTGGGACAGTCGTATCTCATTTGCTTCTGCCCTCGACAAGAAATTCCCAGCCGAATAATAATTTTTCACGTGGCTTGGTCAGAATAGGTCCTAAACTATTATTATTTGTCTTTACAGTTAATGCTTTTGAGGCCATTTCAGATGACTTATGACAGGGCTTCAATGCCCCTCTCGTTTTCATACATTCAAGCTTTATTCACCACAATGACCTCCATTTGAAAAGTACTGCAGACAGCATCACTGAAGGATGTTTTGTGAGGTTTCGAAGTCTTTTTAACTTTCTTTCAATAACCAGGCTTTGTCAAAGCAACATTAAATGTTTGTCTTGACACACTTTGTTTTTATTGTTAAAAATGAGGTATATTACTTTACATTTTTTTTTTTTTTTGCATTAAAAACTCCACTTTTTTTGGAAATAGGCTCATTTTACAACTCCCCTAGAGTTAAACAGTTGAGTGTTACCATTTTTGAATCCATTCAGCTGATTTTCTGATATTTAGAAGAATATCAGTAACCAGACAGTTTCTGGTCTCATTGACTTCCATAGTATTTTTTTTCCCTATGGAAGTCAATGAGACCAGAAAGTATCTGGTTACGGATATTCTTCTAAATGTCAGAAAATCGTCTCAATGCATTTGAAAACGGTGAAACTCAACTGTTTAACTCTGGGGGAGAAAAATGAGCCTAAAATGAGCCTATTTCCCAAAAAAGTGGAGTATCCCTTTAATTCTACTTCGTAATATTCAATTTCAAATCACAGTTCAGGAAATTAAAGGCACTCTCAATTAAATTCTGAGTGGTGCGCAACTCTGTTGCACCACCCTTGTATTGATGCGTCATGCGAATTCCCTTGTCATCACTGACTGCGGTTCAAACGGTCAGTGGCAAACAAGGTCATAGTTAATACTGTCTGATCTCTGAGAGTCATGCTACAATGCCCTGCATGCTAGAGAGTGGTAATGTTGTTGCTCGAGGCTCCATGGAGTTCAGTGCACATGAGTTAGGTTATGTGAAAGAGCCTTCAGTCTAGATCCTGCAATTTGTGAGATTATCAGGAGGAAAATAATGGGAGTCATTACTGAGTGTAAGCATACACTGTTAATTGTAGCTGTGAAGAGGCAGGCATTTGACATGGCTTTCATTTGCACTCTTTTGTTCGAGACAAATTATTGCATTGATAATACATTTTCATTCCACAGAGATGTGTGATCAGCCGTGAGAAAAACACTCAGCCAGGCACTGAACAACAGACAAACAGCGTTTGTAGGATGGGTGGGTTTTTAAGGCTGTGTTTAGTAAGCAAGTGAGAGATGATTCATGACGATTGTGTGCGTTTGTTGGTGTGAAATTACCCAGAACACATTTAATGGGGACAACAGGCTCGCTCGGATTAGAACCACCAGGCAGCTGAGTGCATGTGCAGTACATCTCTTTTTCTCTTGCCCTGCTTTCACTCTATCTCTGGACCTCTTTCTTGTTCATCAAGCTCTTTGTGGATGGGATTAACCTATTCGTGGAGCCTCACACTGTCATTAACACCAATTCACAGAAAGCTGTCTGATTTTCAAACTGAGCCCAGCCATCAAAATCCCTTGCCCCCGTCCAAGTTTTTTTAATTTATCCTTTATTTAACCAGGTAAAACCCCATTGAGATTAAAAAATCTATTTTGCAAGGGAGACCTGGCCAAGATAGGCAGCAAAATTGCATCACATCAGTACATACGTAAAAAGACACACAAATAAAAGCCGATTATGCACTTACAATGAAATCTCAATGAAAACATTGACATGTGAGGGTGTCCAACTCAAAACTTCTCATTCTCAACTTAAAGTATCCTGGCAAGTATACTCAACAAGTATCTTGGGTGTCCTCCTGATCAGTTTAGGATTAATAGAAACATCTTTAGTAATTAATGATTTTTGTGAAGGTGACGGCTATATCGGTTTTTCTAATGTTAGTCAAACCTTAACATGCTCTCAGTGGCATGAAATAACTTTCAGTGGTTTGCAGTGACTGGGGAAAAACACAATCTTTATAAGGCATAACTGTGTGGCCTATTTCCTCACATCAGCCTCTAGTTGTGCTGCTGCAAAACTACAGATTACTGTCCTGTGGACAAAATAAATACATAAAAAATAAATAACACAAGCTTGTGTGTGTGTGTGACAAAAATTCTGATTGTGGCCCTTTAGTATAATATCTCTGGAGATGCTGTAATATACTTAGGCTGATTCAGATGCCAAAAGCTTGGTCAGGTTTCACTTTCACTTTCACATGTGGTCATGTAAACGCGTTTCCTTCATCCAAGTAAAGTCATAAACGGCTTAAGCATAAACTGATCGACTCAGCGATTGATTTTTTTTTTCCCCCTTACCCTGATTTCCTCTGGCATGTAAACATATTAACCTTCGTTCTTTGGTCTTGTTGAAGTGCACATAAGATATATGACCGGCTATATGACAGGAAAGCATCCTTACTGTGCATTTTAGCACATCCACGCTTTTCGCCGCATCTGTAACTGCATTAGAGGATGGTATATGTCTGTAATTTTCTCACTGATATGCATACTTTTTGGTTTTTGATGCTTTATTTACCGCCACAACAGACATAATAAATTGAATACTCCATTTATATATACTCCAGGCTATGTTTACCAGGGAAATAACCTGATTTATTAATTAAGTCCTTTAAATGTGGTACGTTAAACTTTGTGGCACAATGCTGGATAACTAAGGTGAAAAGATCCATTGCTATTCAGCTGCTAGAAAGTCAAAAGAGCCCATCCTAAAGTCTTTCTAGACTTGACATCGATGATAGTCTATGCAATTTGTTTGCCTGTTTTATTGTTTTTCACGAGTAACTGCACCTCCCTTTAACAAGCTGTGCAATATATGGTATTATTTATGTTCAAAAACCGAACATAATTTGCAGGAAAATGATGCACTGAAGCTTAATTCTTAGGGGTAGGGGTTTGTTAAAATCCTTAATCTTAAATTATAAGTATAAGCAATAGTAATTTTGATGCTTGCTAGTTAAATATAGAGTGCTATAGACGCCAATCACAATTCTTCATTAGAGGACTAGTGTCTAAATCACATGCTGAGGACGCTAGAACAGCATGAACAGCTCTGCCTCTTGACTGGATGTTCTAGTGAGAGGCATGTTGACTCCAATGTTAGGTCTGATCATTCTCCAAGCATATATGCATAGCTATAGAAGACTGGCTGGAGAGCATATTAATGGCACTTTGTCAAAATTAAGAGGTTCAATGGTTGTCAGGGCAAGAGGAAAAGCCTATTAGCAGAAGCTCTCCTTTTTTCCCCTGTGTACCGGCTTTCTGCCTCTGTGTCGCTCTTTGTCTTCTTCGCAGTCCCATTCTCCACCTATACTTTATCACTGTGCTCTTCCCTAGTGTCCAGGCCTGTGGATTCCCGCAGCGAGACAGACATCTCCCACTTAATCAGCTGCTGTGTTCCTTGTTCAGATAAATTGGAGCTTGTTCCTCTTGAGAGGTATTTCCTGGAGGACGCCACAACCACCCTACAGCGTCACAGCCCCACGAGCCCCTGCTTAGCATGTGGCGCAGCAGAACGTACCAGTATGCTGATTAGTGTGAATGTTTGAGAGGGAGATGGTACAGGGTGAAGGAGGGCAGTTGACATTAGGGCACCAATAGTCTTCACACAAGCCAGCAGCACACTTATTTCAATGCCTCTTTCTGAATTGTAGATCCGTGGTATATTTTTCACCTGCCAGTGGTGGCTGTGACAAAAGTGCACCTCTGGGTGTCCTTACCTCAAGGTGCAGAACAAGGTTGCCTTTATGCAAAAGAATGACTTGAGGAGAGTGTATTATTCACATTTTGTCAGTCTGATTTTTCACTTTTTTAATGAGCATTTTAACATGAATCCATGTCCATTTTAAGCTCTTTAGAGACTAAATTCTCTTGTTCTTTATTATCATGGATTGGTGGAACCTAAAACAGGCAATAATAAATGATGTGTTAAACAAGACTGGTTTTACTGGTTGTGCATGAGGGAACTTGACTTTAAATGGCTCTATAAAAGGTCTATGAGTCTTTGGGCATTTAATGGCTGGTCCTTATATAGATTCAGCCAACAGCTTGAGAATAGATTGGACCACTGCATCCTATCCATAATAACACTGATGTGCCACCACCAAGGCCAGTGCCTTTGAAATATGAGTACTCTTCATCTCATTTGCGTACACCAAGCTATACCCCATTTCTGCAAACGTGATAAATTTAATCATTGAACTGTTGTCTTCTTTATTTTCTTTTTCTTGTAGGAAAACCCCTACATGTGCAACAACGAGTGTGACGCAGCCACGGATGAGCTGGCCCACCCTCCTGAGCTCATGTTTGACTTTGAGGGCCGTAACCCCACCACCTTCTGGCAGTCCACCTCCTGGAAGAAATACCCTAAACCTCTGGCGGTCAACATAACCCTGTCATGGAACAAGACCATTGAGCTGACTGATGACATTGTCATCACTTTTGAGTCAGGTCGGCCTGAGCAGATGGTTTTGGAGAAGTCTCTGGACTATGGACGGAGCTGGCAGCCCTACCAGTTTTACGCTACTGACTGCCTTGATGCTTTCACTATGGAGGCCAAGACGGTGAAAGACATTACTCAGCACACATTGCTGGACATTATCTGTACAGAAGAATATTCCAGAGGTTACGTGTGGAAGAATGACAAGACTGTACGCTTCGAAATCAAAGACCGTTTCGCACTGTTCGCCGGGCCTAAACTGCACAATATGGCCTCGCTGTATGGACAACTGGACACCACCAAGAACCTGAGAGACTTTTTCACCATTACTGACCTGCGCGTACGTCTGCTCAGGCCTGCCACGGGCGCCACCATGGTGGATGAGAACAACCTTTCAAGATACTTCTACGCTATCTCTGACATTAAAGTACATGGCAGGTAAGACATTTGGCTTACTTGTTGTTGCAGTCGAATTTTGCTTGTAGATTATTGCCCTCGGCTCTTTTTTTTATTTTTTTTTTTTACATTTCCTATCAATCTGTTTCTCATTTTGTGGTTCTGTGTATTGGGAGGCAGGGTAGGTGTACTTTGCTTTATATTTTAGGGGTTATGTCTTGATTTATATAAACATCTAGACAGAACTACACTGTATAACACCTTTTCTGTCTTACAATTAATTTTAACTACTTTAAAAAAGAAAATTCTGGATGAAACATTTAGTTTAAAGGTACAATATTGATTTTTAATTTCAGAGAAATTCCAATTTTAAATAATGGCTCATCCCTGGTCATTGTCGCCTGTCAATGACGTGATATCAATGTTAACCCTGGTTTCCGCTCATACTGCCATAGTAACCATGGCGACAGACGTGGACAACTGCGTTACGTCTAGTGGCACGCTCATGCTGTTGTTATTTCATTCAAACATTATTGATCATGGCAAGCAGACTTTAGGACAAAAGGTGAACTAAAAGAGGATCAATATTTTCTAGATGGCAAGAGCTTCACGTCCGCAAAATATGAAATATATGCAAATATATACCTTGGAAATCAAGCATCGTTAACTACTATCCCCATTAACTCTTTCATTTCCATGAGAACCTTGTTTAATTTAGAAAGCTTCCTTGGGGTGTTCATGTTTTGCTAAACTCTTGCATGGTCAGAATTTGTGCAGCTTGAGTTTCTTACTTGACACTTTGTGATCAATCTCAAGACTGTGAAATTCACTCTTTGACACCTAGGCTATAAACAGGAGTTCATTCTCTAATTATACACATCTCATCTCACCTTTATACAGCATGTTCTTATTTTCCGGTCTTAAAAAGTAAAAACTTCAAAACAAAAACGAATTATTTCAGCATCTATCCCTGCTTGTCCATTTCTTTAATCTGCTATTTTCTTAACATGCTAATTCATTAACAGGTAACGTATCTAATGTTGGTGTACCTTTCTGTTTTGAAAGGATGCACCAGAAGTAATCTCCCACAACAAATTAACCTGAAAATGGGAAATAAATCTAAATGATATAATTATAATAATAATTATGCAATAATAATTTAATAAATATAATTTACTATTAATAATAATAATGATGTTGGTTATGAAATGATGATGATTTGCCAAACAGGATTTACAAACAAGTAATCAATCAGTATTGTTGTATCATAGGGAAATTAGACTGCATAGGAAAAGAACATTTAATCCGTATACTTCACATCCGAGTGTACAATGCTGTGTGTTGAGTGTGTGGATGTTTCTAAACCCTGTTACTGGGTGGAGATGACAGTTGATCACAAAAAGCTGTAAATTATATACCCACCCTCAAGGCTGTGTTCTCATTAATGGTGCACAGTGATGATCGGTGAGTGTCATCTCTGACGGATATTTATGAGAGCAGTGACTTGTCGTTTTGTTTCTAAAAAGGTAATCCAGAGTTCAGCAGCATACCCGTTGTAGCGGGTTTTTCTCCGAGCCTCCCTGTCATGGAGAATCATGATTCATCTCCCTCCACATGCTCACAGGAAGCATACACTCCTTCATCCCCTGAAATGTGTTTCTGCCTCACGGTGCATGAGCCACTAGAGTCTGGCAGGAGGCGGATGACCCCAAGCACAGAAATTCCTGATCTCAGAAGAGATTCAGTCTATATCGGTATTAAACAAAGGAGCCAAGATGCAGCCCTGGAACAGAGAGCTAAGTAGGTCAGTAAAATGAAAGAGAAAAGAAGAGAATATACACTTTAGACCTTTGTGGCACACTTAACATTTGTTGCATTTAGATTCGGAATGAATTAGTGCTGCGCGGTTAATTATATCGCAATCGCGATGTCAAACCTATGTGATTATATGACGCAAAATGCTGCGATTTTGTGGAATAAATAAATTTGGGCTGTCAACGTTAAATACAGTACATTGTTTTTGTCCAAAATATTTAACGCAATCAACGCAGCATCCGTTCATTTTGTCATGCTTTGGCTAGTGTTACATTATATGATCCATGCAAATGCTTTCAAGCTCGACAAAACAACAGAACGCGCTGCCTGTGGATGTCATGACTGCAGTGACACACAGAAAGACTGTTAGACAGTTTGGGCACATGTATGATATTTATTTTAGACTATTGCACTATTAAATAGAGGTGCACCGATTGATCGGCTGGTGACTGGAATTGGCCGATCGTGATCTTCACGTGATTTCACTGTCCGGTCAGTCTGATATATGCCGATTTTATGCCCGATTTTATAAGGCACATGTAGGAAACCTCGTGAATTACGGCCGTTTCACACCTCAAACGTGAGCAGCGTTATTCCCGCTGTGCTTGTTAATCAATGAGTGCATTCACACCTAGAGCAGGAGCAGCGTTGAATCGCGGGTTTCGGCGCAGGGTGTATTTTTGCTGCTCTGCTCACGCTCAATTAAAGTGAAAGCACACTTTTGATGGAATATGATTTCACACAAAAGTGCCCAAAATGCACCGAATTTTCATGTCTGGTGTGTTTTAACAAGAACTGGAGTATATGTCAGAAAAGAAAATGAATTTTATTTTTGGATATTGGATGTGAAAAGAAGGAAATGGTTCTACCGTAACACTGCACTTTAGATGTGTGTGAATTTCCCACACAAGAAGTCATTTATATATATATGTCCTATTTTATAGCGATTACTGTTCAAAAATGTTCTATACAAACTGTAAAATGTTACTGGAGAACCTAGCAAGTTGACAAACGCACCTCGATAATCGCAATATGACATTTTCCCCAAATCATTCAGCCCTAGAATGAATAAAAACAATTTAATATAATATTTAATTATGAAGGTCAAGTATGTAAGTGTTGAAATAGCAGATTGATATCTAATATTCGAAATAAAAATTGAGAGGTGATATGTTGTTTTTTGAGGTTGACCTTTTTCTGAATTTGTAATGCTGAAAAGCCCTGATGTGAACCTTATTAGATTAGATTAGATTGGCTATATTCTGTCTGGAATACTAGCTTTCTACTTACTAAATACTGCACAGTATACTGCCAGTTCCTTATATTTTAAAATGTATTATATAATATTATAATCTATATATTCATAAATATAATGCATTAAAATATTTAAATTATAATTAAATTCATTATAATTGGTTTATTTTCCATTTTCAGTAACCTTTTTGTGGCTGATATTACTTTACGTTTATCCATCACACAATCAAGTCAAGCACATTGCATTGTGAGATACATTATTTCATGTAGTAAGCATTTTGGCAAATGTAGTAGGTCACATATAGTTTGCATACTGTGTAGTGTATACATACTACAATAATATACTGCAGCAATAGTAAATAGTCTCCTTTTCTCCCTCTTAGTCTGAAAACTACACACAACAACACTTACTTCTCCCTTTCTTCACTTCTGTCCTTCCATGTCTTTCTCTTTTTTTCTTTTACTCCATCCTTCATTCCCTCTCCATCTGTGTTTGATCAATAGAGTGTAATTAAAGGAGGGATGAAGCCGGCTCCTGGAGGAACAGCTTGAGTCTGACTCTGTCTCCTCTGACACACTGCTGGCCCTCACTCATTCTGATGTATAATGTATGCATTATACATCAGCCTTCTCTCGAGCTCAACCATAGTCTCTGCAGGAGAACTGAAGACTCCTACTGTTCCTTGTTAGTTTGCTGTGAAGACAAAGAGGGGTGTAAATGTCTCATTGAGCAGCCATGTCTAAAAGACGATCTTCACGTTTTTGAATCACTTACTGTCATGCTGTCTTTTGAGATTAATGCATCGTTGTGTGCTACATGATAAACAGTCTGGACAGAACTTGAATTAGCAAATCTTACAGATAAGCATTAATTTATTATTAAGTCATTTGAGTAGTTTGCGGTTGGATGGGTCATTTATTGCGTTGAGCAGGTCGTTGTCAGTGTCAGTTCAGCTGACTAGTATAGGCTTATTAACTGTTTGACATTTCCCTATTGACTAAAAGAGGGAGTATGTATGTATATACTGTACACAATCCATGATTACATGAAGAAACAGAAAAAAAAACTGAGACAGACTAAATCCAGAAGAACTGCAGCAACAAATCCAAGACACCTGAAATAACCTATACCTGAAAATGTGTTCCTCTGACAAAAGCAATTTTAAACAAAAAGGGTGGTCTCACCAAATACTGATTTGATTTATTTAATAAAATAAAATCTATTTGTGACCTTATTTTTGAAAGTATCCTCAGTTTACAGCATTTTTGCACAAGTGCCTAAAATTTTTCACAGTATTTTAGCTTTGCAGGCAGGATTCTTCAAGCATCTTGGAGACGTTGATGCAGTTCATCTGGATTTAGTCTGTCTTGTGTATATATATATATATATATATATATATATATATATTACATACAAAATTATATCACAATAATCCAAGAATATTTGAGATAATGATTATGATGATTATGATAATGATAATAATTTGAGATAATATTTTTGACGATATAGAAAAAAAATATGGAATGCTTTATTGGTGATTGCTGCTGGCAATCAGCAGTATTTATTGGTGCAAACAAAATGAAGGGCATTTTCCATCCTTTTGCATTGAGCTAAATACCCAATTGGCATTTTTGTAGACAATTGTTTTATTACATTAATCTCACCTAAATATTTGCTCACTCAAATATTTGAGTGGTGTAATTTTGGTGTAATTTTGGTGTAATTTTGTTGTTAAGAGACACAACACAAGGAAGCTTGATTTCAATCTTTGAATTAAATTGAAAAGTAGAAAAAATAATAAAAGTAAAGAGAAAAGTTTTTTGGTAGGTCTATGACTAGTATTCAGAAATACTACTGAAGCTGAATAAAGTAATCAAATGTTTGAATTAAATTAAACACATAGGCTATTAATTCTGATTCTTTACAATCAAAGCTCACTTTTGTTGTTTTGACGACAACATTACTTCCTGTCTGTTACATTGTCACGTGTTTTATTTAAAATGATTTAAGACATAACCTACCATTTACAAATATGCTAACCAAGACTTGAATTTGTTTTTTTTTTTTTCCTGTTAAAGCGATATAATCCGTGAAAAATAACTTTTGTTACTCGCAAGCTGTTTGCGAGGCGGCTTTATTGTATCTGTGCAAGCAGAGAAAACCATCTCAAAGAGTGTGCGAGTACTGAATAGTTTAAAATCGCTTGAATGTTTAATCTGATAAGACTTGGCCCGATTGTGCTAGTGACAATTCCGTCATGTTCTGACTCCTAAACGCGAGAGTGGAGTATCAACGGCTGTAGTGCTAGGCCTGTGCAATCCATTTTGAGACGTATCGATCCATCATGCACCATGCGTCATCGTGTAGCTATATAATTGATATTGCGATATGACACTTTTTTTTATAATGTAAAAATTTATATCGGTATTATCATAGATGGTATAATATGGCACATATCATACCAAAAAAGATGAATGCATTAGTCTTGTTAAAGAATTTTATCTTTACTGTTATCTGTGCAAAACCGTTGCATATTTAGTTAGGCCCGGATACAGTTGTCTCCCTTGGGGATCGATGATACGGTGATTGATCGCTTAATTGCGGTCCTCCTTGGTTGCTCGGATGGGCAGTCGTTTGCTGAGAAGTCGATGTGTTTTTCTTTTTTTCCAGTCTGCTTAGACCGTGCTGAGGCCAGGAACCGGAGGACAGATAATCTATTTGTGCTAATTTCGAGATTCTACCCACACCCCCGCCCCTTGTAGAATAAGTCATTCCACTCTGTATCTTCCTCTTGCCATCTCATGTGCTGCGCTCTGCACTTCAGCTCTTCCACATCAGCACATTTCATTGGTCCGGTCATCTGATGTTTCAGCAGTCTTCTGTTCCACATGCTCATTCACCACAAAACTTAATCTAATCATGTTATAACCTCCCGGCCTCAAATGATTGCAATCCGATTTGCATTTCTGTGATTTTTATCTAAAGCGTTTGATTTTGTGCTATTGTTACAAAGATGGAAGAATTCCAGTGCAACTTTTGATATTGTTTGATATGGACACCGATTTAGATAAATTCCATTTGACCTCTTAACACCATTGACAGATCAGGAAGCTGCTGCCCAGGCAGTTAATCTGAGACTGTGTGTGCTTTTGTGTGTGCGTGCGTGTGTTGATACTGTGAGAAACAGAATCGGAGCACAAGAGATCCAAATGATGAAGTGTAATTACACACCCAATTGATTCTGGCACCTCGTTCATCACCCAGTCATCATGTTATTCACAAACGCCGTTTCCAGGTGTCGACTCAGCTAAGAAAACAGTTACATGTGTAAAAATACACACTTCACCCTGCAGATACATAGCTTTTGTCACTGCATTCCTTGAGCCAACTCCAGTTCTTATTCTCAGTCTCCCAGAATTCACAGCCCGAATCAGTCGTATCTCTCGCTGTTTAACTAGCTTTCTTGTGTTCTCTCTCATTCATAAGAGTGCATTAGCTGACTTCTCCTTTCAACGATTTGGGAATTAAACCAAATGGAGGTGATGGATTAATTTTCACAATTCCTCAGAGTAACTCTGCTCTCCCCATGATTGATGAGTCGTTCTGTTCTCTGCATCTGATTACCTGTGTCCACATCTTTCTAAATCCTGATCTTGATTTTGGTCAAAGACCACGGCCCTTTCTCATCAGTCCTCATACACGTTTTCTAAAGCGTTTTAAAGCAGGTGCTTGTAAGAACCAATTTAAGAATATATATGATTTTTAACATATATTTATATCATATATTTATCTTAATATTTAAATAAATTGTATAATAGTTGAAGTTTAGATTAATTTTGAGTTTTAAAGAAATTGTTTGGAAAAAAACATTCCATTGTTTGTGTATCTTTCTATATATGAAGAGTTCAGATGCAAAAGCCTCTAAGTGCCATTTGAAATTTTCTTCTAGAATGATCATTTTTATCAAGCTTGTATATTTAAGTTCAGTGATTTCACTTAAATGGCAATGATAATTATCTATTAATTGTTATTTAAGTGAAATTACTGAACTTAAATATACAAGTTTGACAAAAAATCATCATTAAAGAAGAAAATTTCAAATGGCATTTAGAGGCTTTTGCATCTGAACTCTTCATATATGTATGAAGAGTTCAGATGCAAAAGCCTCTAAATGCCATTTGAAATTTTCTTTTAGAATGATCATTTTTATCAAGCTTGTATATTTAAATTCAGTAATTTCACTTAAATGACATTCATAGGTAATCTTCATTCCCATTTAAGTCAAATTAATGAACTTAAATATACAAGCTTGATAAAAATGATCATTCTAGAAGAAAATTTCAAATGGCACTTAGAGGCTTTTGCATCTGAACTCTTCATATATAGATCATGCTATAATAATAATTTTTATTTATTTGTAGTATTGGTAATATTTGTATAGCATCTTTCATAGCAGCTGAAAATACTTCACATGTCAAAAACTCATAAAACATAAAAATAGAAAAAGAAAGCAAACCAAAAATAAAAACAAGAATTGCAACACAATAAAGAGTAAATGCTTTTTTCATGCACAAACTTTAAGGAATACTTTAGGATTTAGCATTAAGCTTCGTATTAGTAGAAAACCTGTAGTATTTTCGAATTACCGTGCTTTCCAACCTCATATCCCCTGAGACAAAGGTTTATGTATTTTTTGTCTGGAAAAGTTTTTTGGCCAGCGGCTAAAGTCAGTAGGAGGGGCTGTCCCACATGTTCTCAACCTGCCCATAGAGGTTGGCATCTCACTTACATAATGTACACATAGTGTCAGCCATCTTTTTTTTGGAAGCTAAGCTAGTAGTCTCTTGTTCTGTGGAGAAAGCTGAGTAGTAGGGGTTATCATCCTCTTTTTCCCGGACATGTCCGGCCGTTGATGTCCGGGATTCAGCTTTTGCTTTCTGCAGTCGCCATTCATTGTTTACATGCACAGCTTTTGTTCCAATCTAACTGAATTTATTCCATTGGTGAATCTGAATGTAGTGTTTACATAAACGTAAAACAAGTTATCATTTGATGTGTGTTTTAACATTGCTACGAAAATTCCCGCTCCTCTGTGAGAGATACGAGACCGGTGCGTCTCACAGGTGCCGCTCATCGTAATCTCGCCACTGGCCTCGCGCCGTTCTCCACACGGCCCTCACTCGTTCTGCTCACCACAGTAAACACAATGAACGACTGTAGAACGCAAAAGCCAAATCCCAGACATTTTGGGCGATCTCAAAACACATTTTCGGGCAGACTCATCACGTAGACTCACTAGTAGCCTAGACTTGTTGTGTAACTAGTGAGCTCTGTTACCGGTATGGCAGCGATGCAAGTGCATTCTGGGAGTTGTTGTCTTTCATCCACATAAGCCAAAAATGCATTTTCTGGCTTTTCTCAGTCGCTCCAAATTCAAAAATAATTTCACATTTATTCTACATGACCCATTTTAAACACTCAAAGGTGAAGTATCCCTTTAACAGTATCTCTTTGTGGCTCATCTTCTCTGTTGTTCTTGAGCAGGCAGTTGTATCTCAGAATGAATGAACAGCAGACCGGTAGCATCACTCAAGGAAATGGAAGGTGACACCTGGCTTGTCTGCCCTGTTACCATTAGACCCGCAGAAGCTCATTTAAAGCATCTTAACAAGTAACAAACAGAAACACTGACACTCCTGCAGTCCAGAAAATCTCCCAGTGCATGTGTTTTGCTTTCAGATCTTTTCCTCCTGCATCTACCTGAGCTGTACACTCTCTTTAACTTATTTACGGATAACAGTTCTGCTTGTTGGTGTTTCACTGCCTGTGGTTTTCACCGGCTTTCATACAAAGAGCTTCACATATTTCCCAGCACTTCCTGTCTGAGCACATGGGGCTCACTGTTCTGTCTCTCTCCACCATCGCCTCCCCATAATAAGATACCCACTGCTTTGAGAGTTACCCAAGCAGTGCACCTGCAGACCGTAGAGGTAGAAAAAAATGAGGGAGAGAAGAGAAGGGTTGTGCGGCAAAACAGAAGCAGAATACGCTGTATCTGGGTAGCCCAGCTGCCAGGTCCCAGATGTGTGTGCGTGTGCATGTGTGTGTGTCGTGCTGGGCTGATGCGTGACTGCCATGCTTGGTCAGAATTGAAAGGGGGAGGGCTAATCGCTCTCTGTTCCATGTGAATCGCTCCGCAGTTCACATGTTTAATTAGCTCCTGTTAAAAAAAATGCTGGTGTGCTCTTTGTTTGTCAGGCCAATTGATTTTATGAATTATAAAGGAGCAATTTATGGTGGCAAACTAAATGCAGACACCACTCTAGAGGAAACCTCCATCAAGTATCGCATTTTGTAGTGATTTTTAAAAATAATTTCTTGCATTCAGTGCATAATAGGGACGTCTCAATAATAACATTTTAGTTGTAAATACAAAAACCAATAAAATTAAAATCAAATTAATATTTCTTTTAATTTGATTCATATTAAGCTATTAATACAGTAACAAATGAATTACAAATTTGTTGAGAAAATTTGTTTGTTCAACATTTGACCAACTTTTCCAAGTCGGAAAGGAGCCTGTCCGTCATTCAGTACTCCTGACACTGAACATATTGTTAAATATATATAATTAAATGTATTTGCTGGCAGTTTGAATCATACTAGTACTTTTGACAACCCTAGTGAATATGTGTTATTATTAGTGGATCAACATGACGTCCTGTCCCAAACCCCAGTGAGCATGAGAACACTCTTAATAGGCACCAATTAATAAACACACATACATATATATATATATATATATATATATATATATATATATATATAACACCCACATTTTATAATTATATTGGGATATTTTAATTTATACTTGCAAGTACTGAATGACATATTTATAATCAGCGTTTCTCTTTGTTCATTGAGCATGTCACAGTGAATATTTGTGACTGCCATATATTTGAAGTGCTGATTGAATTTTCAGGAAAATCAAGGCATCTTAAAATGCAGCATTTGTGTTGTCTTAAAAGGCTGTCTTAAAGCGTTATTTCACCCAAAAATGAAAATTCTGTCAGTAATTACTCACACTCATGTTGTCCAGCCCGCAAGACTTTCATTCATCTTCAGAACACAAATGAAGATATTTTTGATTAAATCTGAGAGCTGGATCACTCCTCCATAGGCTGCTTTAGGGATCGAAACTGGCCAGCCCAAAAGTTATTAAACACATCGTTAAAATAGTCCAAGTGATTACATTGGCTCTATCTTAAGTTTATCAAGCAATGAGAATACTTTTTGTGCACAAACAAACAAAAATAACTTTATTCAAATATTAATTTCCTTCTCTGTGGGCCTCGAGTTCGTTCATGTAGTGTAACTGCGCAAAGCTTCTAGGTTGCACGTCAAACACATGACCAACGTTGGCCAATAGTGAGCCTGCGTGTGATGTACAACACAGTTTTACTATGTGAAATCTCAAAGCCAACAGAGAAGGAAATTAATAGTTGTCTGTCAGTTTTTTGTTGTGGCTCGAGTGGTTTCTCCTTCACTTGTTTCACAGAAGTTTTGGTTGATGCACAAATGAACACACACACAGACCACTGAATTAAAATGTATTTGAAAGTCCATCAAAAAGAAAACAAGCTCATGAGACTGAGTGTTCTCATTAAATTTGAAAAACAAAAGGACAAACAAAAAAAACATTTAATAGTTGCATTCCAGATTATTTCACCTGTTTGACATTAAGTAAGAAGAACGGCTGAACCACTCTGACTTATCATTAATGCAGCAGTCATCCAGAGACTGAGAAATGCATTTGCTTCTCTGTGAAGAGAATGTTGTGTCTTTTGGGACTCTGCTGAGAACTGTGTTAATGATAACATGCTGAACGTTTGGATCCCTCTAGACACCCTAACTGATTACCAACGACTGCCTGATCCAGCACATTCAGTCAGAAGAGAGACAGACCATAGCCTAGAGGGTGTTAGCAAACCAGTCTCCCTGTATTGTAAACTCTTTGACCCTTCTTAAACAATATACCATGTTTAGATTTAAGGCAGCAATTTGTTTTAAAGAAGGCCAAATCATATAGCAGAATGCTCTTAAAACCTTTATGTGGCCATACTCTAATGTTTTTATACACACATTGTGTGCATGTTTGTGTCTATATATACATATTCACACATATAGAGTGTCAGGGCTCGACATTAACGCTTGTCCGGGACAAGTGGATTTTTTTAAAAGACAAGTAGGCCTAAAAGAGATTTTAACAAGCACGTCATCACAACATTTCGGCCGTATTGTTTCGGTGATAAAAGTCTTTCGGTCTTTTGGGCCATTTTCAGACTAACTTTTTCGGTGGCCGAATATTCGGTGCATCCCTACTACTGAAAAAAAATTCAAAGTGTGGACTTTTAATATTTTTAACATATGACACAGTTAAGCAACCTCACATTCACGATTGAAAATGTGACATTGATTTTATACAACAGGTCAATAAACAGTTCAAATGATCCATTTACATATACACTTGCCCTTTAAATGTGCAGATATTACAGTATGCAAATTTAAATATCAGAGCTGATTGAACACTGATGAGAATATTGCTTCAGTATAAATGATATATAATTATATAACACACACACACACTGGTCAAGCAACTTTTTTACTCGGACAAGTGAGAGCTGACAGCCCCTAATATATATATATATATTTTAGGGCTGTCAGAATTATCGCGTTAACCCATGCGAGTATTTTTTTCACTTCAGCGTGTTAAATATATTTAACGCAATTATTGCAGCATGTTTTTTTTTTTTTTCCTGGCTTCCTTTGGCTTGCGTTACATTATGATGATGCTATCATTCATTCAAGTCCTATTAAAAGATTCAAGATTTGTGTGATGGGATGCAAAAAAAGAACTCAAAACTGTATGAGTGCGCTGTCTGTGAAGCGATTCAAACAACCACGCTTTATCTCATTCCTAAATGACAACAATTCACCTTTGTCTGTTAAACCTTTGACAAAATCACAGTGTCACATTCAGATCTACGCTGAGCCAGAAAGAGCCGTTCTCACGTATAAGAATAAAACAGCTTCGCTAACAGTCTTTTCAACCACACTGTATAATTATTTCTGTTACAAATATTATTATTATCACAGAAGCACTGAGATAACTTTATAGTTCGGTTATAAACACTGATGTTACAGTAGTGGTCAAAATAGAGTAAATCACCTTTTGAAAGTAACACGGCTCTTTAAAAAACTATTGTAAAGATAACATATTTATGCCACTAGGAGGTGACAAGTGACTGTTAAAAATGTATTTGTCATTGAATCATTCATTCAAAGAGTTTTTTGAAATAATTCAGATTAATTAAACATTTTAAATAGACTGCAGCAATTAACATTTTGTCAGAATCTCTTATAAATTACGTTATTTTGTTTAGTTGTTTGTTCGGAATCATGATCTCTGTTTGAAACAAAAAAATCATGATTCTCAATTTATCCAGAATAGTGCAGCTCTAATTTATATTAATTCATCATTAGCATTTTAGTCTATGGGCCATTTCTCGCCATTCACGAGAGATGATTTTTTTTGGCAATGATTTTTTTTCCGGGTAGATTGCCCGGGTCTTTCCCCACCCCTCCCCATTACATGGCCTGAGACTCACACGCACATTCACACATACATTAACACTTACGGAAGATGTTGCATATCCAATTCGCCTATATGGCATGTTTGTGGATTGTGGGGGAACCCAGAGCACACAACCCATGCAGACACAGGGAGAACATGCAAACTTCACATCAAATATTAAAATTAATTTAAAAAGAAGAAATGCGAAAGGTGCTGTATATTTCAGTGTTCCCCTGCAATTTGCCGATCAGATCAGAAACGTTGCCCATATTCACTTTAAAATACATCATTTCATGTGCATTAAATGGAACTGATGTTACCAGTGATTTCTGTATATTTTGTTGATGTGCCTTAGCAATTAGTGTGAATATTTCTCGAGTTTTAGTGTGTGTGTGTGTGCCTGAATCACTGTTTAGAAGATGAACATTTCTCTCACTGTCACAAAGTCTCCTTCCTCCCAAGCAGAGCTGATTTGCATTCCACTCACTCATACCGTCTCTGTCTGTGTCTCTCTCTTTATCTCTCTCTGACCCGATCACTCACAGATGGCACAGCCCTTATTCTGTTCCTCCTCCTCTACAGAACGCTCAGCAAAGGAACATGTGTGCAATCACTACACAAATGGATTAATTATGTGTTTCAGGGTAGAAAATATTGTGTGCAAACACAGTGTGAAAAATCAACACATGCAGACTAGGGATGGGTCGATTACCGGTTTCATTATAAACCATGATAAAATGTACTGTTGGTTAGTATTATCATCCAAAATTGAATTATCATTAAAACCGTGTTCGATTATCATTGAATCAGTCTGACGCAGGTGCGCAGTGCGCAAAGTTGTTTATTTTTTTATTTGAGAAGGAATGGCGGAAGGCAGTGACCGTGCTCTGGAGATTTTCCTGCCTTGTAGAGGACAAAATCGGAGGTATGGTCATGTTTAGGTTTTTACAAAAGTCCTTAGGGAAAATTATTCGAGGATGGTCACCCTGTCTGCAGAACATGCACAAAAAAATCGCTACAATAAGGGGAAACACTTCAAATCTGCCGTTCCTCTTGTGACCATCACCCACGGTTGTACGTTAACCTATAGCGAACTTTGACCCCAATACCAAAACTACGTCTGGGAAATAGGGCACAAAATGTTATTATGAGTTGAAATCTCACTCACTTGAAATAAACGTGAAGCTTCCGCAAAGAAAACTTTGCAGCAAGTGGCGAACATGTTCAATGACATTTAAGAGATAATAATGCAACGTTATATATTTATTGCACACTTATTATATCGATTTTTTTTACCACGTACATAATAAAGGGGACATATTGAATTGAGATTAATGTTTTAAATCTTACCTCCATTTTATTATTCCACAATATTATCAAACTCTGTAAATTATAAATCATCTCTAATTTCATTTTCAATACTATCAAAAATGGAGACTCAAGAAGATGGCAAGTTGTATTTGAATAAAATGAGAGTGTGTGATTCATGGATGTGCTGTGTTATAATGTGTTGCTATTGACGATGGTCATTATAAGGAAGGAAATGCCACAGAATAGAATCTTGCTTTAAAAACACTTTCATCTCGTTTTAACAAAACCGTGATTATATTGATAACCACGGTAATTTTGGTTGGTATAATCGTGACATGAAATTTTCGGACCGTCCCATCCCTAATGCAGACATTCCTTGCCATAGACATGTGCAAATTTGCATGCACATAAACACATACATGCACGCAAATGTGTACACAGCTTAGCACCATAAGCAGGGCTAATACTGGGGAGGATTTTTACAGTGCAAAGCCATAGTGTTACCCCGGAAAGGCTGATCCCATTTAGAGGTTCCAGCAAAATCCCTATCCCGTTCAAAGCCATTGAATGGAATAAAGCTATTAGCCTACCTCCAGATTAGCACTGTAACAGAAGATGTTATATTATGTTAATGTGTCAAAATCAGGGTTAACTTTGTCATTCCTTCTGAGAAGGAAAGTCTGAGCCGCTTTTATTCACTGTCTTGCTTCAAACAATGTCCATACTAAACGTTAAAGGGTAACTAAACCCTAAACCTACTTTTTTTTTTTTAGTTAATGATCTGTAAGAATGGGGCTTTATTAGTGCTGATCATTGATTCAAGTAACTTTTTTGACATTTGGGTATAAAGTGTCTTAATTCTACAATATATGGTGTAAAGACGTCTGAGTGCTGCCCTCTTCAGTTTGAAAGGTGGCTACTGCAGTTGAATTTTCCTATTGGATGTTTGCGGTGCTTCATGACGTAAGCGGTGAAAGCTGATGTAAGCAGGTTCCAGCTCTCCACGCCCTTGGTAGTATAAAAATCATCTTGTTTCGTCAAAACCACTGCAAGTCAAGAGTTGGAATTACGAGTTTTTGGTTCACAATTTATGGTTAGGCTAAAGTTAATACTTTGGGGTCGACAAACGCGCAGGCACATTTTTCTGGATTTTTTTCACATAGCGACAAAATATCAATATGAATATATGCGTACAGAGAGCGCAATTTACATCAACTCAACAAAACTCAGATGCCGGAATTGATATGGCCCTGTGTCCACAGACAATTCCCCCGTTCTCCTCTTGAGGCGATGGTCGGGGTCAAATGACCGCTCTGTTTCAAAGCTACTTGCGTCACTCTCCATTTTAGAGTTTGACAGCACATTTCTTATTTCCACATATTTCTTTTTTAGTTGATGGCCTACTCTGTGTTCATAGCCATGACTAGTGGTGTGCAGTGGAGCCAATATTTGTACTTGCTTTAACAGTCTTGCTAAAACACAATTATTAGTTTTTGTATCTGCATTCGGATAAAACTGGAAGTGGGCGGGGCTTCAATCGGAAGTTTGTACAATTCCTTTAAGTCTAGGGTTTTAAATGTATAACCTAGTAACCTTTCCTCTGTAGTTATCATTGAACAAAGATGCCTTGTATAACTCATGAAAATATTATTTTAATAGAAAATATTTATGATTTAGTATCTTTTTTTCAGTAAGTGTATGACTATCTTGACTGAGAGCTAATTTCTGAAAGACACACGGAAACGGCAACGTGGCTTTTTGATTTGCACTAAATGTATTCATAATATTTTCATTCACCTCCCACTCATTATTGATAGTGATTTTAGAGGTTGTTTAATATCGCACTATCTCCTGACTCACCTGTTATCCAGCAAACACGAGGAGTGACTGTGTCAGCTAAATATTTTTTTTCTAGTGTTCAGCAGAATTATTCGTTATCTTGAAGCCATTATCCGTGCCTTCCCGAATAAGGTATGGCTTCGGGCACACCCCTAGGCATGACCTATTTAATTAGTAAAAGGGGGAAAGGGGGTGCGGGATCACGTCACTCATAACATGACTGTTGATGGATATCTATGAGTAATCATTGACCTCACCTTCACTCAACATCTCTGCCTCTAATAACCCCACCCTAAACCATCTGACACGCCCACCCACACAAACACAATAGGCCTATTTAGATGTCACTCTTCTTATGTGTGCAAAGCTTACATGCATTATGGACATATTTTATGTCTCAAGATGCTTTTGCTAAAAATGTATGAGTTGCTTACATCTAATATTTCTTGATGCCTGTTGTATGGGACAGATTAAGACCCAAAGCACTGTAGGATTCCAATCGCGAACTGCCCTCTGACCCCGGGCACATCTGTGCGGTTCAGGCCGCCTGTGATGATGGATTAAGAGTCTTTAATCAGAGCGTCTGGGGAGAACTTGGCAATCTGAGCCTGGCCAATTCACCAGCTCCATACAGCCATGCATCATTACAACATAGATATCCTCCGACCTCCTCTTACCCGCCTCCTTCAGACCCGACACATTAAGATTTAAATACATCCCTCATCCACCACGCTACACATTCAGTCGAAGAAGGTCGCGAACCCTTGTTTTTCCAGAATGATAATACTGAAACACAAGCTGTTTGCTGCAGTGGTGTGAAGGGGACAAGAAACAAGACAACAGATTGGCTGTGTAAAGCCAGATTCGTGAGTTTTGTTTAAAACGAATTCCCGCAGCGATACTCCGTCAGAGAGAGCCATGTCATCTGTATGGTCATGGCAGGCGTGTGGTGAGCTCGGCTGTCAGGCTTATAAGGGCTTTTCTGGTGCCTGCGCTGTGAGATTCGGTGTAAACCAGAGCAGGGCTCAGATGAATAGGAATTTATTTCTCTTCTTTTTTTGATTTTACAATGATTTCAGTGTCCTTTTTTTTACCCATCGTACACTACAGAATTGAATTGAGAATGAATTTAGATTTCAATTATATTCCTGATTTTTTATTAATATTAAAATTTTGATCTAAGATGGATAGATAGATGATCAATTTTATGTTGAAGTATTTTGGTTAGACATGCTGCACATGCACATTGCACCTACATTTTAGCTTCTCAATCTTATTCTAGAATTGAAGGTGCTAGAAATAAATGAAACACACTTTGGTCCCTGTAAAGGTTCACGCAAGGAGAAATGAAGGAATATTCTTGCTTCATTTTAGCAGAATCTCCTTGACATTTATCTCACAACCCACCCCAGACTGTGCCTTTATTATCACCAGTACAATACACAAGTTTCATACAGCCTATTGATCTTTCATTTTTATTAAAATCGTTTATTTTGATCAACTGTCTTCATACTTTTGCCTTTTTTATTTTTCATATCTTTTTTTGTGTGTGTCATGTCATATACCTGGCCTCAGTGCAATGTTCTAGAGTTCTGACAAAGTTTACATGCGTACAACTTCATTTGGCATTCTATTGCACTTTCTCAAGTAGTCATTTTGAAATTCAGGCTTTTCAAGTTGATTTGAATGCCGCATTAGCCCCGAATATATTTTGCCTCTCCAGTTACTCCAGTTTTTTCTTTATTTTGTGATTAGTTCACTGACCCCTGAATAATATGAATGTCTTGGGGCTTACAATAACAATCTGTAATAGCTTGTGGCTGCTGTACAAAACAAAAGTAGGACGACTGAATGTTCTTTAAATTGTTAAATTGAATTGTGGATACAGTGTTGTAATTTCCGTGGCAATGTTTGGCTTCAGGGTCATTCAGATTTATTCCAATTTAGCTCCTCACTGCATCCTGTCAACATTGTTATTTAGCAAACGTGAAGCCGTCTGATAATTGTGAGCCTAGAGCCTTAGACAACATCCACGGTCCTCTTTTCAAAGTGCAGAATATCCATTACACATCCACCACTTGAATTGTCATTGTTTGTCACTCATTAGCAGTTGAGTGAGAGGATTAATGTGGTTCAGGTTGTTACCAACTGTTTTTAGTAAGCATTGTTGTGTCTAGTTCAGAGGAGCTGCTTTCTCAGATGGTCACCTTTGGCTTCCAAGGCATTAAGCTGTCCCTGAATCTAACTTGCTGTCAAGTACATGCAGTTTAGCAAAAAGCAATGGTTGCACAGATGTTGTCTCGGAGAGATTGCACCCACTTCTCACTTCCTATGCTGTGCTGCGGAGCAGTTGTCTGTGTTTGTCAGGAGGCAATTAGAGCCGGCACAGAAGATGCCGTTTCATTTATCTCAGATTCAGAGTGAGGTGCGGTACTCAGGCCTCACCTTGTCAGCCTATGATAGGCTATGCTACTGCTCACAAACACTCACAAAGAGAGAACTGGCTGAAGTAATCACTTTACAGTGGACGTAGAAGTAAACACTTTACAGGAAATGTAAAAAATAAATAAATAAAATGAGAAGATTCACCTCAGAGATTCACTTCTTCAATTCTGTTTGGTGTCCAATTTGAAGCTTGTTTATCAGAAGTGTGGCAGCATATGGCCATGTAGATCAGAACTGAAAGAAACAAAGGTGTCTAATAACTTGGCATCCTAGATGAGGAAAGATGGCTCTTTTTAATATTTGGGGAAACAATTTTGAACCAGCTATCTATCTAAAATAGGGGAAGCCTATACAGGATTACATGAACTACAAAGACGAGAAACAATCAGGCCTTGCTCAAAACCCCCAAAGCACACTACATCAACCAAACCCATCATCAAAATTTAGCCAACATCTTCAAAAAATGGAAAAGCAAGATCAGATGCTGCTGAATAAAATTACTGAAAAATTTTAAAAGATAAATATAGATGATCGAAATGTAACACTGTGCTGGCCAGGATGTTTTAGTTTGAACGTTTTCAAAGTGTGTTTGAAAGCAGCACTGCAGTTTTCCCATCTGCTTCAAAAGAGCAGCCATTGTTCCTCAAAAAGCCCAGGATACTACACCTGAATTCCTGCATTTAGACATTTGGGGACTCAAGTCCACTTCAGAACCACAGCACTTTGCCTTCAGTACTAACAGTCTAATGATGACATTGCCCACTCAGATCTGATTTGTGCCCCCTCATTAACAATCTCCCCGAAACACGATAAATTTGAACCCTTTTAACATTACACTGGTGTGATGATTAGAACTTTCGATGCGTGACGTGATAAACTGGTAAATTTATGTATCTTTGCTCTTCAACTGCTGAGCCAGAGATGGACATGCTCAGCGCTGTTCAAATATCACAACTATTCAGTGTTTTCAATCACATAATGTTTAATTTATGGATTTAGTTATCCTATTATTTTTGTATTTATTTTTCTTGATTGTTTTTAATTGATAAAAACTGTTTAAATAGCTTTTTATGGTATTGTGTAATTGTTAAAGTTTCTATTATGTATTCTTAATAATTTTTTTTTTCTTTAGGTTGACTTGTAACATCTTGTTCAGGGACTACGGATGAAAAATAGCCTTTGGCTAATTCTGGTACATTTACAGGAATGTTTATTAATGTACAATGTCCCTGTCAAACTAAATAAAAAATAAATAAATAAATAAATAAATTTAGGTTTCAGACTTTTAGGCAATAACAAAACAACATCAAACAAACTAGTTTGTTAAATACACTGATGTCGATGGAAGCGGCAATAATAATCATTTCAATTATAATTTGACATCAAGGTGTTTAAACAACAAACGTGACAAGCATAACTCGTCGCAATGGAAATACCTCTGGAAATCTGTGTTTCCACAGGCTTGAGGAATAAACGGTGGTAACGCTATTATGTGTTGTTTACCTGACTATGACAAGACAAAAAATAAACATTCTGCGTCCAGGTGTTTGTGCAGCCAGTATTTCATTTCTCAATGAGTGGAAATGCACGAGAACAGACAAAGGCTGGGAACCCGTACCAGAACCGTGTCGGTGGGAAAGGGTTAAGAGTGATCTTGTGTTGTTCCAATCCAAACCAATATGATTTTCTTTCTTCTGTGGATCACAAAAGGTAATTTAAAAAGTCAAATGAATCCATACGACGTGTGTGCTATATTCCAAGTCTCCTGAAGCTGATAAGTTACTCAGCAACATGCTTATTATTTATTTAAAGTTTGTTTGCCTCCTCATATCTCAATGATTTGCACAATGGTTTTTATACATTGACATGAGCAAACAATTATTTTAGTGAGTTTTGACCATGTTCTCTGAATTACAGAAACAGCTGCACATTTAATTGAACATAATTACTTCACTTGCTTCGCTCACTCACAGGCCACTCTGTCTTTGCTCAGCCTGTTTTGGTTGGATCAGCATGCTTAGCCATGCATGTGTAAGCTTCATTTGGAGATAATTGCTAATAATTATCCACTGATAAGTCAGTACGGCGCAAGGCAGCTAGAGAACGGGGGCTGTTTTACTGTCAATTTTCTGAACTGGTGCGAGAGCAGATAAGATATGAATTGATGAAGATGAGCTCTTTTTTTTTTTTTCAAGAGGTCAGTTGTGAGGGGGACTATTTAAATAGAGACTAAAGTGTTGTTTGCGCTTTTGTTGTCTATCAAGCTTCTATTATGTTGGAGGTCACAGACTCATGTGCTTCAGGCTACTATTTCAATAAAAGATAAATAAATAAATCACTATAAGCATGTTCTGCCTCCTGCCTTTCAAGGAGAACATTCAGCCTTTAAACTTTTTTGTTAGACTCAAAGCTGACTGAACAAAAAGCTCCTATTCGTATTCGTCTTTGTGGCATGTTAGCCATACAATTTTAAACAAGTGAGAAATGAAAATCTTTTTTCTGACATCATTTACTCACCCTCGTGTTGTTCCAAACCTGTATGCATTACTTCATTTTGTAGAACACTTGAAATTCATCAAAACTTCTGCTGAATAACCAAAGTCATACAGGTTTGGAACGATAAGGTTTGTGAGTAACTTAAAGCTATTGTATGACTTCAGAAGACTATGACTTTATCGGCAGGCCGATATTATCGGCCGATATGAGGCATTTTCCAAACTATCAGTATTGGCATGTTCTAATGGCCGATAAATTAATATTTCAAAAATAAAATAAAAACGGACGAAACGGTCCTGAAAACGGTCATGAGTGTTGGAGTTGTACAGTTTGTCCACCAGAGGGCACTCTACACAGTCCCTGTTGACATACGTCTCGTGACCTTGAATAACAATTAAAAGAACATCCGCATCAGTTCTCTTAACTCAAATAAGCATGACAAAATTTGTGACTATTATGTCCAGTTTTTCTGCTGTTAAATAAGCCGAATGAAGTGGAATTAGCTTGTAATAATTACGTTACGTTGTTACAGTGTAGTTGACTGACTGTCCTTTTAACTTTTGACTATGTGACTGAAGTCATTCTTTAATAGCACGTGACAGTTATAGCAATGAGACGTATCATCTCTCCCTGGCCTGTTATATTGAAAATGTATGTTTTACAATTCGCAGTATGACTTTATGCATTGCTAATTTATGGCTCATCATAGCTAACCACAAAGCTAGCTAATGCCACTATCATCAGTCTGTTCTGTTGTGACAATAAAAGAAACAAGTTTCTTTTTAAAACGCATTATTTGTTGCGCATTTCTGAAATTAAAAAAAAAATAATTAAAAATATCGGCCGATATATCGGAATATCGGATTTTAAAACAAATATTTGTATCGTATCGGCCTTCAAAATCCTTTATCGGTCTGGCTCTACTTAGTATAGTGCACAAGTCATGTGGACTACATTTGTGGTGCTCTTTTGTGTTAATTTTGTGTTTGACACCCACAATTGAATGGAAAAGAATAGGTTGGACAATCAGCAATAAGTCAAATTCCACATAAGTCAGTAAGTCATACAGGTTTGGATTGACATGAAGATGAGCAAATTTAAATATCTGGTTCAACTATTCCTTAACAACATATTAGAATGTTTTAGAAACTCACACAAGCAAAATGCATCATAATCTTTTATCAGAACAAAGCAGTGCTTCTGAATATGGCAAAGCCTGGCTAAATTAAGACAGACAGTTTCTATGGTGGAGCCCTGGAGAGCAGCTTTGGCATTAAAGTCTAATTAAATATATTTTTTTTACTGCACTTCTCCTTGAGGCAGCTACTGCACCTCATCTCCCCTGGTGACCAGACTGGAACGAGAATGTTTCGTCTCTGTTAGCGATGCTACCATGCCGACGGCAAAGGGACCCGGCAGGCCCTTGCTGTGTCCCCTTCATTACATCAGCAGCAAAGCTCTGCCTCATATCAACACCCTGATTAAAATGTTTATGGTGATAAGAGGATATGAAGGTCAAGCTCCAAGAAGTGCAGTGCATGGAATCTGAGACCTCCACCTGAACTGAACAAGGAGGCCTAATCAGAATGCCACGCATGCCTTTAACTCCTTGCAGCTCGATGGCTTTGTTTTGCTCGGTCGCTGGGCAAGCCAGTACCTCATTGCCCACTGGAAACTGCATGTTTCATGCCCCTGTAAAACAGCCCTTTTTTATGGTTTTTACTCTTGTGTGGTTTTAATATGTCTCAGAAGTCTATTATCACTGTTTATATGCATCCACCATAATATCAGCAACTAATTTGCATCATATGTCATTATTGGTTGGAGATTTTATGTGTGCAAGCTTGCTGACATGTCACAGAAGCAACAGATTCATGCTTGGCTGACAGCTGCCAGTTTTAAAGAGGATAACCTATAAAATTGAGATTTGACATGCCCTTCTGTTAAATTAAAAAAAGAAAAAAGGCCGATAATAAGATGCAAATCAGGGTGTCTGGAGAATAATGCCCCCTCATTTATTCTGCCCGTGTATACCTGCAGGGACTGAGCAGTCATTTGTCACTTCCAAACGTGATTGGGTGGATCACATTTATCAGCCCCTGCATGCACATCTCTTCGGACACAATGGTTTTAATGGTTTTAATAATGCTTCTCTGTACCCACACTCGGTAGATCGTACACCTGTGTGAGAAAGAGAGACAGCAGACATCAAGAGTCTGGAAAAAGTTAGATCAAAGACTAGAGACTGATCTGCTTTTGATATTTTTTTTACAGTGATTATTAATCTGTTAAAATCACGCTGAGCATCTTTAAGGTTGTTTTCCAACATAATATCTATGGACAGCATTTTTATTTCTTAGTTATATTTATACCATGAATACTCGATTGTGATTGGCTGGAAGGAAAACCGTTTAATGCACAGGTAGTTCCAAGTCAGTTTAATCACCGTTCTATATTAATGTGCTGTTTTCATTGAAGCACATACATCACTCGCACACAGAGGGCAGAGATTGTAAAAAGCACACACAGAAACATTTAGAAGCACAGAAGCTTGTTATCAACACTTCCTTGCGACTTTTATTAATAATATAGCTTCGCTACTGCATCGCTATATTACATTTCTCAGCATGAGGGGGTTACATCGCTATTCTGACAGCTTCATTGTTAATATGAGATACTCTGAACAAATGCAGTTACACATCTCTCATCTCTCTCTCTCAATAATTAATTCACATTAATCCTATAGTTAATTCATTCAAATAAATTTAATCTTATGCACTACTTTATCTCTGTGTCTGATACAAAGCAGTCCGAATGCTAGATCTAACAAGCCTTAACTGACGAAAATAACCGTCAATTTTACCCTTCCCTAAAGGGTTTTACCCTTTACCCTTTTAATTATTGTAAGCTAGTTCGTTTTACAGTTTTACAGTTTTACAACTAGTTAACATGAACAAATAATGAATTGCCCTTCTACAGCATTTATTAATCTTTGTTAATGTTAATTTCAATATTTACTTATACATAATTAAAATCAAAAGTTGTATTTGTTAACATTTGTTAATGCACTGTAAAGTAACATGAACAAACAATGAACAGCTGTATATTTGTATTAACTAACGTTCACAAAGATTAATAAGTATATTATTTATGGTTAGTTCATGTTAGTTAATACATTGACTAATGTTTTATCAAACGAGACCTTATTGTAAAGTATTACCAAGACACCCAATATAAAGTGGGACCATATTTTTTTATTACCACATATTGTTTATGTTATTCAGTTTATGAGTATAAAAAAATATTTTTGCAAGTGATGGTCAATATAATTTACAGAATTGCATGGTGAACTGAAAAACACAGATGAACACATATAAACAAGTTAAGCTACACCATTCTAGCTGCTGAACCGTTTCACTTAACCGCATCACATTTCTTTATGTCAGTACTGCATGAGTGTCTCAGAAATATCCATCTGTTGACTTTCTGCATGCATACAAAATCAATTTGCGTGCTTTGACAGGAAACTGGGGAGAGCAAACCTCGCTGTGAGACACTTGCATGGGGGTCGTCCTCAGTGGCCATAGTGAATGTATAAGCAACATTTAAAACATGACTGCCTCTGAGGATAAAAAACATTCACAAGTGCTTCAGTAGTTATTTATTTATATTATACATCATATATATATATATATATATATATATATATATATATATATATGAATATATATGTATATGTATGTATGTTTGTATGTATGTATATATATATGTACAGTAAAAAATATGTAAATGATAACAACTGTGAATATGTTAATATAGAAGTGTGCAACATATATGTCTAAAATATACCACTTAATATTTTTTTAAATTATTTAACTGTTTTCTTTTTCTCATTGAAAGTGTGACCTGTCTGTAATTATTTCTTTTCCATTGGGATAATTATAAATAACCTGTCTTTCGAGAGGGGAAAATAATGATGTGGATTTTGCAGAATCCTTGACACCATGTGCAAGGTTTTGAAGTCACTTTCTGGAAGCTTCAGAATACCTCCACATGCAGATGCACATTTACTTGAAATGCAAATGATTTACAAGGTCACTCTGGTCTCTAAGTGCTGGTTCCATTTTTTTTCTCCCCTCTCGGGTGTAATTGAACTCCACAATTGAAAATCCACAAGGGCATATGTTTTATTTCCTTTTTTTTTTACCGTGACAGGTGCAAGTGCAACCTTCATGCCAACAGCTGCATCTTTGACAAAGAGAAACTCACTTGCGAGTGTGAGCACAACACTACGGGACCTGACTGTGGCCGCTGTAAGAGGAATTATCAGGCCAGAGCTTGGAGCGCTGGATCCTATCTCCCCATCCCCAAGGGCACAGCAAATATCTGTGAGTATACACACACACATTCCCATTCCACTTACTGGAAAGAACAATATGGGCTCTATGTTTGTGGATAACAAGGCTCACATGTCCTTTTACTCTGACCATAAACCATCTCTCATACTCCTGTCCTACCTCTCACAATGCGCTCACGGTGTCTCCCCAGAAGCCATTACCCTACTTCCAATTTAAAACCAGGTCCTCACAGGAACTTTGACACATCACAGTAACTTCTCAACTTTAAGAAGGGCTATCAGACATATTTAATATTTGATTATGGGGAGGGCGGCCACCATTCAACCCGAAAGAAGTCATATAACCATAAAAACTGCATAGAATCATTCTAACATGAATTTCTATTTGGTATGTCCTTTAGGTTTAATGACAGCAATAGCATGGAAGTGCCTATTGGTTACAGTGATAGTTTACCTAAAAAATCTGTCACATTTACTCACCATCATGTCATTCCAAACCTCTATGACTGTGGAGCACACAATTAGATATTTTGAATAAGGTTTCAGTTGTTTTGTCCATCGAAAGACAAAAAAAAAAATTTCTAATGACAGAAGTGAGCTGAGTGAACTATCCCTTTAAGGAGTGTTTACCCTTCAGAAAGATGCAGAACACTTGCATGAACTTTCTTTCACAGAAAACAGCGCATGTCAAATGTTAGAACTATAACAGAAGGACAGTTAGCCTTTAGAAAACCAGTGCTGTCTGTAAGCCTGGGGACTACCCCACCACTGCAGTTTATTTCAAATGGCAAGAGACAGAGCCTTCAATCCAACTCACAAAATGTTTGCCCTAGCACTCACCATATGCTTCTGGGACTAAAGCAGCAGCCCATATCACGGATATGACCTTAGCATGCACAGAAACTGTGTGCATGCCAAAACTTTCTTTTAAGTCTTCAGCAGGTTAGAAGGTGGGTGGGTGAGCGTGCGTGCTTGTGTGTGTGCATGCGTTCGTGTGTGCGTGTGTTTCTACTGTGAGAAACAGAATCAGAGCACAAGAGATCCAAATGATGAAGTGTAATTACACACCCAATTGATTCTGGCACCTCGTTCATCATATCCGTCCGTGTTTGTGTCTGTCCGTCCGTCCGTGTTTGTGTTTGTGTGTTTGTGTCCGTCCGAGAGTATACACGAGCGACACGTGTCTTCTGGCAGCTGTTGTACCTCATGACTCTCTTGGAGCCGGTGGAGTGTTTTGAAGGACTGAGATTGACAGGACATTATTAAAAAAAAAAGACAGCACTGACTCTGGACCCACTATAAAACACAGCCTCACCTTAAACCCCTTATGTGTGAGGAGAGGGAGAAGTCCATAACATAATAATGCTGTAATAGACAGGCTCTTAGATCATTCCCATTGGATTGAAAATAATTCAATTAAACAATAATAATAATTTAAACAGAAGAAAAGCAGTTTGTCAATTAAAATCCAATTGCAGCTGATTTTATAACAGTTCTTTGTGCTTGACACCATATAGGGCAATGGAGATAAACGTAAATAATTAAAACTTGCAGCTTTTTATATTCAATTTGCATTATTGTGCTTTTTTTAACCTTTTTACTGCTGACATCTTTTTTATTGAACCAAAATATTTCATTAAATAAGTGTTACTGTTTATCACAATGCTTTTTTTTTAATTGGCACTTTTTTACTAATTTAAATTATGAGTAATTTGTAGGTCATTTATAGTATGTAGTGTTAGTTCTCCTTTTTTTGTGTCATTGGAATGCAGAGTTGTTCCTCCTAGTCTGAGTGGGTCAGACAAATCAAGAAAAGAGCTGGATATCACTCTTCGTCAAAGCGTGCTCGGACTTCTGGGAAGTAGCTAGGTTCTCGCTTCACATCAGAACGGCGAGTCGGAGAGCGATCAGTTGGAGAATTAGCAGTGACAGACCATTTCTGCTTTCGAAGAGAGGGGAAGTGATGAGGGCGCCCCCATTTTCTCCCACCTGGAAAAGGCGCCAACGGGACTCGCACACAATGTTCTGGCCCGTGCTGATCTGAATCTAAAATGCCTTCTTGAACTTGACTAATGTTTGTGTGTTTTATGGGTTGTCAGAATGATGTAGGGTTTCAAGACACAAGTGAAAATAAGGTCTGATCTGCACTGTGCCTGCTGGTCCCCAAGCGAAGCAGTGGCATTTGGGATGGTTCACGCACATCATGATCAGCAAGCCCCTGTTAACGTTTAAAAACGGGAGGATTAGCAAGCAATGCTAATTGTTTTCCACGTCTCTGCTGAGTAATACTCTGTGGTTTAAGTAAGACAGCACTTCTATACAGAGAACTGACTAATTCCTCTTGTCCTGGCAGGATTAAACTGTGCAAATGAAACTTCAAATCAAACCGGTCTGGCCTTGTAAATTACTCGCGATCAAAGCACTTAAAGAGAGATGTGTCCCGACACGGTTTTTATCACTCCTCATTGACCTCGGCTTCAGTCCGTGAAGATAAAAGCTGAACATGATATGTGCTTTCATGCGACGTATTGATTTTACAGCTTTTTAACATTTAATTATTTGGATACAAAATTCCACTCAGCATACAACAGAAGTCACGGAAATCACGCTTGAGCGAGATCCACCGAGGGGGGAGATTCATAATACCTCATTTACTTCTGTTCTGCCTAGCTAACGAAGACAGCCCAACACATCTGGAGATGACAGTCGCAATGAGAGTAAATTATTATCAGCGGCGCCGTAGTGTACGACTGATGGCTGGTTTTGTTTTTTAATTAGTGTACATAAGTAAAGGGTTGCCAGATGTCAGTGTGTTCGCCTGCCGTTGTTCGGCGTCCTTGAATCAAATGGTTCGTTCCTGGGCTGAAACTACAACAGCTGTATCCTTCCTCCCCCACCTGCCATCCTCAGACGTGCAAACTTTCTTAGAGGAAAAGCATGTGAAGAAGACAGTTCCAGCCTTAGAACGTGCTCAGTCCTGTAGAAGATGTTTGCCTTCCTTGTTTTGTAACATGGACGATCTTGAAGTGTAATTAAGCGCGTCCTCGATCCTCATTCCACTGCCGTACGGATGCTCTAATTAGTGTTATCTGAAGGGCCAGGTGGCCATCTTGTCTTCTCCCAGAAGAGGAGAGTTATTTTGTACCATTTGTGTTATCTAATTATTCATTTTAACATCTCCACCCTGGCTGCATGTCCTCCACAACCACCACAGTTACCATTTCCATCTTGACTCTTGTAGTGTCAACTCCGAAAGCATATTACGCTCCCTCTCTCTTTCTGTCTCTTTTCTCTTTCTTTGTTTTCTGTTATGTTCTCCTTATTCCCCCATGAGACCTGGTTTGTTTACTCTGCCTTTTCCACATCTTTCTCCGTGCTGCCGCAACGGTAATCTCTCTTTCAAATATTTGTTTCTTCCTTCACAGGATTTTCCGCCGCAAGTCGCATTCCCAGAATCTTAACTGTGACTGTAACTCATCGCAGGCACTTTTTCATACTTGCCATCTCCCGTTCAAAGCTATTCATTCTGCGCTGTAAGACATTCAGATGGAGGTGCCGTTACTATAGCAGAGGTTGGCCGACAAGTTCCACCGGTGCAGTGCTTGTGTACGTCACGGTGTAGAAAATGGATGATGGATGGCCATGAGATGTAAGTGGCCAGGGAAAGTAATTACAAACTTTGCCTAGGGTAGAAATTTTGTAGATAAGACCAGGTGGACGGAAAAAGCAAACAGATGAGACTATGTGAAGGTCAGGAAGTTGTTGTACTAGAACAACAATAATGAGGACACCAGCAATTCAACTATCTCCGTTTCCAACATGAAATAAAGCATCATAGAGGGGTTTGTCCTTTTGCTGGCAACGGAAGTGGGCGGTTAAGGAACAGATTGGCTTTCAAATGAGACAAAAGGAAGTCGTCACAATTTTCATGCGGTCCAGCGGGAATCCCTCAAGCTGGATGACTTGGCAGGCGTGTGAGTGTGTTATGTAGGGCAGGACAGATCTGGTATCTTGCCCAGGTTGGGTTAATTACGTCCCGTCAACCTCTGGGAGGAAGCCTGAAAAATTAACTGTCAGTATAACATGTGTTTAGGTGTGTGTGGGTGGATTTTCCCCACAAGAGACTGTCTATTCTTTATCATTCTGTGCAGGTTGATATAACATTGTAGGTGTATTTTGATGGCATAATTGCTTGATTGTGAGAAAGGGGTCTTATTAATTTGTGGAAGTATTTGTTTAAAATATGAATTGAAGGAATGTGGAATAAGTCCCACACACTGCTATATATTTGCGCTGAATTATTTTTCGCCTAAATAATTTTTTTCAGTAAAAAATAGTTTACACAATTAACGCATTAACCATTTTTTCCCATCATCCTTTGGCTAGCGTTACATTACATTAAATGATCATGCTCTTGTTCAAGCAATTGCTCTGAACAAATCATCTGAACGGCTTTTCTGGATCGGCCTTTATAGAGACCGCCGATCACACATCCCAAAGCAATTATCGGCCAATTGTGATCGGCGACCGATCAATCGGAGCACCCTTAATGTTTCGGCGCAACACGACAAATCCCAGACAGTGTATAGTTATGCGCTGTTATATTTCTGCATTTTGCAATGGTCAATGGTCAAGGCAAAAATTAGGAAATAAAAAGCACGATGAAATGGTGCCAGTCAGAGAGACCGTTTCGTCAAATTTAAAAAATACAGTACATCTCTGTGGTGTTTAACATCACAGAAAATTCCCATGATGCAATGAGAATCTACGGAAGTGTATTGCATTCACTTGAGGAAACAAAATCGACTCTGTTTTTCTGAATTAACGAATTAATTATCTCTGAATTATGAGATTTTTTTCTTGAAAAACAAATTTTTTCTCTCTGTTTTTATGAATTAATAAGTTACTTCTAATTTTTGAGATTATCAAGTCATTGTTTTTCATAATTGTAATATGAGTTATTTTGTCATACACACACAAACATCAATAATTATTCAATAAGCAACACTTAACAACACAACAAGCCAATAAGCCATTAAGCTACTAAAGGTACAGTTTGTGCAAACATTTTCTGGCAGTGTAGAGAGTTAATTCAATTATTTTAGGTGTTAAACAAACAATAGCATAAAAGATGACAACCTAAAATTTGTAAAATCAGGTACAGGAAGAATGGAAAAATCCTCCAGAATATTAATTTAGCACAAATATTCATTTAGCACACACACTCCTGCCCATCATCAGTTGACCCTGGAGACTTGAGTGACCCCAGAGTGCAAAAGTTCAGATGGTAAAAATCAATGGAGCGTGCAATAAACATAAGCAGCCTAATGTGTTTCTGCATCAGGCTTCACAATTTGATTCCTGCTCTCTGACATAATGGAGAGTTCCAGCAGGTGAGGGGGGCTGAAAACCGCTCTGATTGAAAGGTAATCTAATGATATGACACATGATATTTTGTGTCCGTCTCAGGCAGACGACTGTCCAACTCAAAGGAGGAGATGTTAATAACTTACATGAATCGTGAGGATGAATGAGAACCATGACTAAAAGCCTGACTGTATTTAAAGCAAAGAGAGCAGACAATGTGCTATGAGAGGTGCTGTGTTACACTGTTGATGCTGTTTAGAGTATATAGAGACGTCTGTATTTGTTTCTGTGGTGTCAGATGCATCGTCAATCATTGTCATTTTTCCATGATGACGTTCAGGTAAAGAAAAAAAGAGGGAACCAAGCCTTACTGTATCTATGGACAAGAATATCATAGAGTCTAAAGCCGCGTTTCCACCGAAATTACTCAATTGTCCCAATTTGTCCCTTTCTGCGTTTCCACTGCAGTCTAAAGTACCATGGAGATTAGGCAAATTAGTCCGGTGACGTTAGGACTACACGCACCGCAAGGTTTTTAAAATGGTGGTTGAAATGAACTCAACCAATCAGCATGCTCAACACCCAAAAGTTCCACCCCCGAAAGTTTTTCGCTGTTTTCACCCGGCTTCAGTTTCAGCCAGTTTTCACCCAGCTTTAGGGATGCGCTCCTTTGAATTAAAATAAATAAATAAAGAACTTCGTGCTATTGCAAGTAAAACTCCCATGTGCTATAGTTTGCATATATAGTTGAGCTTACATAAAGTCTTCTGTGAAGGGTGAAAGATTTCTCTCTTGATTTCATCAATGAAAATCAAGCAGGATTCTTGCAATTAGCGATTCTCTTTGGTATTGGCATGAATAGATGTGAATGCAAAAGCATGATTCTATAGTGTGTTTCCCCATGCAGGTTGTCCTCTGTAGTCCTTTCCCTCTACTATCTTTCTGTCTAAGTCTTCACACATGTTCGTTGGAGGTGCCTGGAGGTCCCTATTTTCCAAGTGATTTCTCAACCCTCTTTCCAAAGGTCATACATTTGACTCTTAACTGTCCATATGAAGCAGAGATCAGGGAGAGAGATTAGATGGCACACACTAGATCAATGGCACACTGCGGGGGCGTGAGTTCAGCTCTCTTTCTGCCACCGAAGCATTTGTCTCCAAGAGTTCTCCATCGTTCAAAGGAAAATCTTCATTCACTGCTCTCCAACATTGCAGCAATGCTTATACCTCACCATTTTTTGGTTTATTTTTATTTATATACTTGAACCTGTTCCTACTTTTGGATTTGCTTTGTGTGTTTTTTTATGAATTATTCTAGAGGGGTTCTCTGCTGTCAATTGTTTGAAATAGTTGTTTTACTAGGTTGTTTATTTGTTAAGTATAGTGTATAGACCATTTCAAAAGATGTAAACAACACTGGTCCAGAAACACTTCCTGTTTCGGTTTGTAACTGTTTTCTTTATTTCACATGTAAAGAAAACATCTTAAAGATGTTTAATTAACTTTTTGATTCAATTTTAAATGTTCTGTTGGTTGTATTTTATCCCAGCTTTTATGTAGTGTTAAAAAACTGAAACAGGAAGTGCTTCTGGACCAGTGTTGTTTACATCTTTTGAAATGGTCTATAGCGAGAGATAGTCCAGCAATACACTACGAACTATTTTATTACATAAAAACTGATTATGGGTGTGTTCACACTTGGCATTTTTGGTTCAATTAAAATGAACCTTGCTGCGATTGCTCTGTTGGTTCATTTGAATAACTCTGAACACTATCATACAAACCGATGTGCGCACCAAACAAATGGGCCAAGACCGCTGAAAAGATGTGTCTCCGTCCACTTCCAAACAAACTCTGTTGTGGTTTAAATCAAATATGAACGCAACACGGACCAAAGGCATGTAAACGGGACATGATGTCACAAGATGCAACCCTAAAAAGGACAGAATGCTAACACACCTGTTTTTTTTTTATCATCATAGTCGTGATGTTTCCCATCACAGTTTGATACAGGTATCAGAAACACTCCTCGCATCAGATCTTTCTTTTGGATTCCTGCCATTGTTTTGACTCCTTTACACATTTTATAAGCTCTTCACAAGTCAAAAACACCATCATATGTAGGCTACGCACTTACAACGGGCTAATTTAGCCCAGCACATAGCATTGGTTTGGATGTTCGGGAAACGTCATAAAACGTCATTAAAGCTGACCAATCAGGTTTTGAATGAATAAGGCTAATTTTTTATTTTTATTTTTGGTCCGGACCAAATGAACCAAACTATAAGTGTGAACACACCTTATGTTACATGTTATGTACATTGTATGTGTTTTTATCCATATTTATTTCTATGCATTATCAGTATTTATTGTGTTATGATTATTTAATTATTAGTATTGTTTTTACAATTTTTTGTGCTTTTTATTACATTTTAAAATTGCTAATTGTTGCTATTGCTATATATTGTTACTAATATAATCTCTTCTCTAATCTCTCCTTTAGGCCTCCCAAATAGCGTTGGTCCAGTTAGTAAGTAAACAAACTCATAGATCTAAATCAACAGGAAGTGCGAGATGAACAGCTTTGCTTCTCACTTTACCTCATGTACACTTCTGGTTAAACGTTAATTTCTGATTTTCATTGGACCTATTGAGTATAAACTGTGCAACCTAATGTGATTTAGTTTTGAAATTAATTAGAACAGGGTTAAGGTTAGCTGTTTCTGGCAAACAGCAGTGTTGCCACATAATAAGATTAGAAGCTTAGAAGCAGAAAGGGGAGAATATCATTTTAATATGAGAAATGCAGCTCTATCTGGTATTATCTGGTCTGACCAGGGGCCTCATAAGCCAGCAGACAGATAGAGTTACAGGTGCAGGGAAGTTGAATGTGAAAACTGGAGCCATAGAGATATTGAACAAGTCAGAATGCATGTAGAGTCTAGAATATTTCCACACGCTTCACTTCTCTTGGGTCCAGGACAAATATACTCATTTCCTCGTTGGATAGATTGGTGTAACATATCAAAGGTGTATGAGATAGCATTGCACAAATCAAATATTCAATCATTACAGGAGTTGATAAGTATTTATACATCTCTGATTTATTCATACAATATAGTGTTACCACTGAACATTTGTTGAGAAGAAATTAGTGAACAAAAAACATTGCACTACAAGTTGCACTTTTAATCAGAAATGTACGTTCAACCAAGTGGACACCCTCCTCAAGTGTGTTTTGTCTTTGGCTGTAAAGCATGGTCTGTGCTGTGCCATTTCTGCATGGGCTACCTCCATTATTTCTTATACAATCATCAACATGAACATCCACTCACTGTCCCTCATGGTGAATTTACACACCTCCATCCAGAAAGACACAAAGATGAGACACTCACAGTGTACAACTAGGGTCCTGAACAGTTGGATGATACTTTAGCACCAAAACAGAGCTGAAGCCATAAAACTGTCCTCTGACCATCACTATAACAATTATAAACACCATTTTCTCTCTCTTTCATAAAAAAACTTTAGAGAGAGACCTTGTAAAGTGAGTCCTTGAGGACGGAAATGTTTTGCCAGAGACTGAAAAAGAAAACACTGCAGTTTCCTCAGAGTTGCTTGAGGGTAATTGAATTCTTTATTGACTTTTCCCAATTCTATTTCAAGTTTATTAAGCCTGCCAGAATTGCCTAATGCAGGCATTAGAGCAAAATTAATATTTTAAGATGAGATTTTGACTGTACAGGATTGCATTTCATTACTGGGATGGCATTGATTAAAGGCTGTCACTTCTTATTTAACCATTTTTTTCTCTCCAAATTTTCACCAACAAAAACATTAATGAAGAGCAGATGTGATGAGCATCGCTCTTAATGACTTGGTAATACAGAACACATTTTATATCAATAATAAAGTGCTCAACGTTGTCCCATGGGTATCATGACACTGGCTTCTCCATGTGTGAGTGTCATGTAATGTGATGAAAGAGGATAACTGGATTCATCTGTCAATCTGAGAGCTTCCAAAAAGATATTGTTCATTGCTGTGTTCTCACTCTTTGTGTCTAACTGGATTAAAAATAAAGAGACAGAAAACCTCTAGAAAAGAGTTGTGTGAAAATAAAGTGTTTCTCCAAATATTAGATACGTTCGATGGATCCAAATTGTTTTGTTTTTTTTTAGTTTAGAAAAATGTATTAGTTTACAAATTAAAGCCAAATCACAATTTGAAATAATTGTAAAAACATTATTTTTTTATTGTCTCTTTTAATGAGGTTGAGTAAAAAAAAAAAAAAAAAACTTCAACTGATGAAGTGATGCTGAAATGAGAAACACTTTACAATGTACACACACCCTCAGCTAACATTATCTTAGTAATCTTACAAGACCAATTATTTGTTTTTCATCTTTAATTTCCATCATAAAATATTACTGGAGCTTGAACTGAAAACTCAGTTATTTTCACGGAATTCCCAGAATCACATGGAAAAAAAAGTCATTTCTCCCAATGTGATTGGACATAGAGGCCATTTCATAATGGGTCTTCAAGATGGGTTTCCTCTGTCAGTAACCTGCGTCTGCATGCATTCTGAGTCCCCAAACACCATGCTATGTCCCTGGTGAAAAAAATCGAATTCAAATTCATAGACGTGTCTCACTGGAATTCCTGCACCCTGTCCTCGTTTTACACACTTCTCCCACACACTGAGGTCAACCATGAAGCAGCACATAAGGGACTTAACCATGTTTGTGTAGGAGGGAAGGAACGTTTGGTTCGGTCCTTTCGCTTTAGTGCTGCCTCTGAAGTTGACTGAGAGACTGCCCCATTCCCCGTCTTAATCTTTCCGCATCTAAGGAAATGATTCGTATGTAATTATAAGGATATTCCCATCATTTCAATTGTTAGCTTTTTTTCAACCGGAAGCACACTTCAAATGAATTAGTTTGATGAATTGAACAAGTATCTCAAGCAACCATGATCACACTCGTGCACAATCCGAAACACTGACACAATTTCCCTTCATCTCTGTCAGCCGTCTTTCTCATGTATTAATATAGAGTAAGCCACAATGACCACAGATGACCTGTGATTGGTCTATTGGTTGCTTGTCCTCTAAGAGCCTATCAGCTCGACTTTATGAATGACCCATCTGGAGATGTGTGTAGCTGTTTATGTGTACATGAGTCCAAACTTGAGCCGTCCTAGTGCATCTGACATCCGACAGCCAGTGCATTCAATTAACACCTGATTTCTCCTGCTTGCATGCAGTTCGGCAGAACATTTCATCTCTAGGTGTCGCTAACCGAAATCAAGGTAGGGTACATTTTTCAACTTGGATAAAATTTCCTTTTGACTCACAGAACAATTTTTAGACTGCTAAAAGAGTGAAACAGATCCAGCAGAAGTTTGCTGACAGCTAGTCTTTTTTGTACATTTGTTGTATACTGACTCATTCCAGATGGACAAACATGTTCTTTTTGCTTTTTCTCTTTCACGTGCGAGTTTCTGACATTTCTGAAAGCTGTGAGATTTTTGAGCAATCAGCTTTTCTAAGAAACAAGACATAAAGACACTCGAAGATGATTTAAAGCCCTCCATTTTAATTAGGAATGGCGCTCTCTCTTGGGCCCTCTCAATCTTTTTTTCAGCCCTGCTAGGGAGTTTTCATGGCTGTTTAAGTATACTAATTCAAGTTAATACATTGCGCAGAAGAGAAACATCATGCAAACAGAAGGCCTGAATAAACAGTGCTTTTGATTGAATTGGGGGTTGGAGGTTAGGAAAGGACACAGTGCTCATAGAAACTTGGGTTGATTTGTGAATGCATGATAAGCTGATAACTTTGGGATTGTTCTGAGCCCTGTTGTTCTGCTGTTGTGTCGGACTGGCAGCGAGGGATCTAAGCCTTATGTGCTCTCACACAAGAAGCCTGGGAAGCTCAAATGCGCTAATGCCAGCTGAGCAGTTTCTGCCAGCAATGCAGGCTTTTTCTTTTCCAGAGCCGCTGAAAACTTCCAAACCACAACAGCTGCAAGGAAGGAATGGAACGTGCACTGTGCACATTTTTGTCTATTTTTATCATTCATGACAAAAAAAACGGGATTTAGATAGTCTGCATTCTTTCAACTTCATTCTTCTTTTGGTATGAACATAATATAATTTGGGGTTTCTGTTGATTTAATGTTTTCATTTGATTTATTTTGTCTTTATTTTGTCCAGTAGCTCCTCAAGTTGCTTTGTCAACCGTTCCTTCTGTACAAGTTGCAAACAGTAAGAGAGGTAGGAGGACTCGATTCATATCCTCTCACTACTGTGTCAGTGTATGTCATCCGAATTACCCCCACCACCATCCCCTGAATGAATCCAGAGTGAGTCCTGTACTTGCAGAACACCTATCTATCCCTGACCTTACTTTTCCCGCTTTCCGTAGTATCAAGATGTACCATTAAAAAGATAATGATTTTATTGTGTTTACTTTATTTTTTGATTTGTTTGTTAATTAACTCCATCCTGAATCAACACCCCGAACTGTCCCGAATGCTTTTGGGACTTTGAAATTCGAGGAGGCAAAGCTTTTACTTGATGAATCAGAAGGGATTAATGTGTTGTATAAAGTCAATGTTGTTGATCCGAGTTTGGATGAGAACACTGAATCTGATATAACTCCACAGTGGCTCACAGGCGAGAAGCCTGTCAAATTTTTTTTGTTAAAGTGGGCCCTCTAAAACATTTTTCAGACAGAATGATTGACATATCCAGGCAGCTTTAGAGATCGCTTTTTAGGAGATATGTCTGTCTCGACTCCTCCAGTCGGGGGACAGGGGAAAAGGCTGCTGAGGAGGCCTGACCTCAATCCAGATGTTGATAATGAGAATCCCTCCATTTCTCCCGAGAGCCCTGGAATCATCTTAGGAGGGAAGGACACAGAGGCTTTATGAACGGGAAGATGTGTCAGACCCGTCGAAGTGAGGGTTCTGGCCAGTTGGTTGACCAAGTGTCCCTGGCAGGTCAGGGCGCCACTTTGTTATGTTATGCCAAGAGCAGCATCCGTGCATTGAGATTCAACTTCACTTTGAAACTAGGACAGACTCCTTGCGGGTCCTGGATAAACGTTGTTTGGTTTCTTTGGAGGCTGTGGGGAAATAGATAGGAAGTTATTTCTGATTTGGTTGAGCTATTTCTCATTTTGGAGCTGACAGAATCAATACTGAAAAAAGTGCTTTGTCTTTCATTTTTATGGCAGTAGTTCTGTGGAGAGGATACAGTTTGTGTACCCATTTTCGACCTGAGAGGCTTTGTTATTTTGGGGGCATCGAAAATAGAAGGCATTGTTTTCTTCTCATGTTTGAAAGTTCCAGCTCCTTCACTACAACACCCTTCCATCACTTGTTTCAGACAACTCTCCATGAGCAATAGAATATAAATTCTGTAGATGTAAATTTCAAAGTGCACTCGCGCTCTGTCGAGGTTGAAAATTACATCTACTCGTGTTTGATTTCCATGTGCCATTCCTATTTTTATTTTCCTCTCCATTGCTGTGGTCTGCTCGAGGCGAACTCTCTAATAACAACACCGCTTCTCCATTCATCTTAAGGTGATCGTACATCTAACACCGCTGGCTGCATCCATGGCAGTGCCTGCCACCCTACCGCTGTTTCAGACCATCCAAACCTCGCATGCCATGGTGCCCCTCTTCTGCAGCGCCGCCGCGACTCGCACACACTTACCCTAAACACAGCCACATCTCTCTCCCCTTTTTGCAAGACTGCGAATGCTTCAGTCACTCCAATCGCTGCAGTTACATCGAGGTGCTAAACACCGTCATTTGCGTGAGCTGTAAGCACAACACTAGAGGGCAGCACTGCCAACTGTGCAAGCTTGGATACTACCGCAATGCCTCAGCAAAGCTGGACGATGAGAATGTTTGCATAGGTCAGTCCTCCAGCACTCCCATTCACCAACGCACATCACACACCCTCCCAAAATCTGGCCTAGAAAGGCCTTCCCTTTCTATTGCTCCATCATCCTTCATCTCTTCCTTCACTCCCTTCTCAGTGTCTGTCAATCTCTCTGTCATCACCCGAGTCTCTTCACGCATGCTTGTGTGAGTCAGCAACGCCACGTTGAACCACATCCCTCCGATATTTGACCACAAAATCAGCAAGTATCTGACAAAATGATCCATGGCAGATTATATTATTTGACACCGTGTCAGGAAAAATTGGCATGTTTATTCGTTTTTCACGAGTTCACACTTACATAGAATTAAATAGAGTAAAGGTTACGCGTACTTGGTGCGCTGTCCGAGGGGAGGGCTCCGAGCTGGGAATTTGACCAGAACCTAGAGTGCTCCCCCGTCCCAGGTTGGGATAGGAATAGTTAGAAGTGAGGAGATGGGGTGCTGGAAAACTGTCATAGAACAGAGGTAAGTCTGCTGTATATATACCTCCTGATGCTAATTGAGTGGATTAACTGGATGAGCTCCTCTCAAACTTTGTTAATAAAACAGCATTTTTGTATATTTATTACAAAGCTCAGAAAGGAAAAAGTACAAGAACAAGAAAAGTCAAAGAAAAACTAAAAGACAGACTATTAAGTCAGAAAGGTGTCATTGTGAGACAGAGGTGATGTCTGCCTTCACGTTTCTGCTGTGAGGTGTCTGGGAGGGCTGGCACCCTCAGAAAAAGGTGCTGCGTGCTGCATCTGTCACTCTGGGAAAGAAGCAGCAAGAGAAAGAAGAGAGCGAGAGAGGTGTCTGGGAGCAGGTCACGGCTGTGTGACTTACACAGACATCTTTAGGTGTTACAGGTCACAGACTCTGACCTCCACCTCAACCCAGCAAATTCTGTACTCAATGGAGGGCCACCGAGCTGTCAAAATATGTGAGAAGTGCATCTTGGGAGAGGTCTGTGTTAGTGTTTTAGCAAAGCATTAATAATTAATAAGTATTAATGTCTTCTACTTACTGTAGAAATCTGCTCTGTAGAAAAACCTTAAAGGGATAGTTCACTTTGAAATGAATTTTTGATATGTTTTAGCTTACCTCAAGGGCATCCAAGATGTAGGTGTCTTTGTTTCCACAGTATTTTCAATTTTGATATTTTTCGGTCAAACCGTTGTTGTCTATCAGTCATATAATGCAGGTTTAGGGGGTCCTCCCTCAGTTCACTGTGAAGATCTTAACATATTTAGATATACAGGAAATTGCAATGGAAGATGATTTTGATATATCTAAATATGTTTAGTGAAAAGGTAAAATTTCCAGCGCAAGCGATCACTTCCAGCGCATGCGCAGACCGAAGCGCCCCCGTGCCGTCAGATCAGTTGGACATGGCTGTGGTTACACGAGGTAAAAACGATATAAATACTGTTCGTTTTCTCACACAAACCGCTCGTTTCGTGTCTTAGGCCATCAGTGTGTACTTACATTTACGAGTCATTAAATCATGTTTAATTTGGACTTCTCTGTGCATGCCCTTTGAGGTGAACTGAGGGAGGACCCCCTAAACCTCCATTATATGACTGATAGACAACAACGGTTTGACCTAAAAAAAATATCAAAATTGAAAATACTGTGGAAAAAGTGAATTATCCCTTAAGGCTATATTCACACATATAGAGAGTTCTGTTGTGCTGGGCATACTGGGGAATTTATACTAAAAAGAAGTAGCCGGATTTCTTAAGGTCAAATGTTAGTAGGGGGGATCCATGACCTTGAGCATTTACTTGGAGGGGGTTTTATTTAGTATCTAATTTTAAAATTATGCAAGTGTAATGTGTTACAAATGCTGTTTCATGTTGACTTTCAATGACGTTTCCTGTAGGATCAAAGGATTTAATTATGAGATTATTTTAAGAAATTATCAGTATTTGACTTTAATGCACTTACCGCAAACAAATTGGCTAATCAGGAACCCTACACCACGTGTCTCTGTCTTTCTTTTTCTCTTTGTATGTTCCTTCCCTTCATGCCACTCATTTTAGTGCTCACCTAAATATAGAAATATTTTCATAAAATTATTCATAATGCACAGTCTGTTATAGTCTGCATCGCCCTACACTTTTGCATAATGGGACTTCCAAGACATTAAACATTCACAAACATACGTTTTCCTCACTAAACTAAATGGCATTTTTTTTCCATTTTCCACCCTCACTCATCTTCCCCAGCTGATGCTTCTCATTATATTTCTTTGAAATGGAAGATGTAAGGTAAATATTCAGCTATACGGGTTATAAATCTGTCCTTTGTAGAATAGCAATGTGCATGAAGGATGCAGCAGAGGCCCATTTTGAGCAAAAATGCTACTTTTTGTGTAGAAAACAGGGACTTTATTCATGAGCTGATGTGAGAGGCTGAAGACCACAGACCCCATCTCTCCACTGTGTGTATGTGTGTGTCTTGTTTCTACAGACTGTAATTGTAATCCCTTTGGCTCAGACACTGATCGCTGTAATGGCACAGGATATTGTAAATGTAAGGAGGGAACGACAGGGGCTAAGTGCGATGAGTGTCTACAAGGATATTTGTGGGACAATGGCTGCAAATGTAAGTAGAACCTCCAACCAACCTGCAGCTTCAGTCCCTTGCTCTGTTTTCCATCTCTCTCCCTTCTCCCTTCTCTCCCTCTATTTTCTCTGTTTGCTGCTGCTTTTTTGGCTTACCCGGGAATGAGCAGCTTGGTTTGCTTACAGCACTTGGGAACAACCAAAAAAACTTGGACTGACTTCCATCCGAGGCTCAGTCACACCTGTTATGGTGCCTTGTTAGTGGTTTAACTGCAGATTTAATTTTGAGGGAATTATTATCATAATTTATCAGAATTGTTTTTATTAATAGTATTACTGTAGAATTCTTCTCAAGCACAGAGATAAATCATGCAAACAAATCCCATGCATGTGCATTTGTGCAGATGAATGCAGACAGCTGAGCTAATATTTGAAGTGAGCACAACATTTGACGCCTGCGCTGTGTTCTCTGGCTGTTTGCTGTTATGGCCACATTATGATCGTTGGTTTTCTCTCTTGGCTCCAAGTGTTGCGGTTGAAACGATCTGTAGGTCAAGCATTGATTTGTATTCTTCAATGGGCTCCCAGCATCAAAGGTCAACATTTACCAAAGCCTCAGATAACACAAAGGGATTTTAGCTGTAATAATGTAAGATGGACAGTCCAGCAAATGTGTACTGTATGTTGAGTTCAAAGCGGCTTTGAATGTAACAGTACGAGGCTGGTTTAGTGTGAGAAGCAGAAATTCACACCATCACATGTCACAAGATTAAAGTAAACCATGCAGAGAGTTTGGTACAAGTGGTGACATGTGGCAAATGCACTCCCATTACTATCTCTTCTAGAAGATCGAAGAGAAATAAAGAGACATGTTCTTTATACACATCCATCTCCCACCAGCTTGAAGATGCATTATCATGTGACTGTTTCAGTCAATGGTATGCACTACGGTAAAGCCACCATAACCATTTTAATTTGATGTTGTCATCAACACAGACGCTTTTTTGTTAGATGTCCTAGATAAGAGATTTGAGTTTGTTGCATTCGTCTCATTAAAAGTCCCAAAGGCCAAAATATGTGTGATAAATGTAATCTAACGCTCGTTTTCCTGATCCCGTCCATCTGCATGCAGATTTCAATATGCAATTAAAGCTCAAATCTTTCTTCAAATAAGCCTTTTCTTCCCAGCGCACCATGCAATCTACTGCTGTTCTCAATAAATATTATCCCTCTTATCAAAAGCAAACCCAATTAATGGCTCAATTTATTCTTTTATAAAGGTTTATTTACATTCAAGAAAAGTATGAATGCAGAAATGGAGGCTGAGCACATTTTTTCCTTGTTGTGAGTGCACATGCTTTAAACATAAACAGACCTTCTGTTGCTCTCTCAAAATGGGTTCTCGTATTTATTAGATAAAAACGCCGCCTTGTGCCTGGGCTCTAGAGGATATAGAGGTTAAACTGTTTGTAGGATATGAGAGATACATTCTCAACCAACAGCAGAGTAAATAGTTTCCAAACCCCCCCTCTTTTGGAAGGTAAAGGCTTTGTTTGCACCCATACCAGCTATAAATCACTGACGGGGCTCTTCTTGCCTCAGCAACTTTTTCTGGTCATCAGGGGATATCAAACTGAGGAGACAGAAAGAGTTGAACTCTTAGGGTGAAGCAAAAAGACCAAAACTCTTGAGAGATTATCTACAAAACTGCCTCTTTTAAGTCTCTCTTTAGATGAAGCACAAGAACACGTTTGCCAAAGGCCACAGTTGTGGAAAAGGTAATCGATCAATTTGCTCTTTCCCGCAAAGAGGAGTTGTTCTAAAAGTCTTTCCACAGACACAATCAACTCATTATCTCTTACCTCTTTCTGTACAGTTTGGTAAGAGGCAACATTGATGTCTCAATTGCAAAGAGTCAATATGCCCTACACATCTTTTTAAAATAAGATTACTTTGTAAAAGGAAACATCGTGTCTATAAAAGAGCATTGGGCAACGTGGAGATTTACAAAGATTGAATCGATAAAGCATCTTTTATAAACAAGCCTCTTTTTTTAAACAGCTGTTTTTCATCCTTTGATGCATAATTTCTTTAATTTTTCTTATGGGCAGGCTAGATAAGTTAAAAATGTGCTTGGAAAAGGGCAGTTGATTGTCATTTCATGACCACATCAGAGCCCCAAAAGTAAAACATACTGGTCTAAATTTATATTTTGATTATTTTAAGAAAAAAAAAACTAGATTAACTTATTGACCTACTGCGATCTGTTATATAAACAATTTATTTGTGAAGAGAGAGCAATAGAACAAAAGAAGCATATGATGTAACATTCCCTTTTACTGACCTGAATGTTTATGATTACATTTAATTTATTGTCATAATCATTTCTTAACATTTAGATAAACACACATAATTGTTATTTCCATTACAATTAAATTGTAGTATGGAAGCTTGTTTCCGCTACAGAATGAAAAATAAAAAAAGGTAATTGAGACTTTTTATCTCACAGTTCTGACTTTATTTCTCACAATTGCGAGTTTAGATCTCGCAATTCTGACTTTATCAGAATTACGAGATATGAAGTCAGAATTGCATGATATAAAGTCAGAATTGTGAGATATAGAGTCGGAATTGCGTATTATAAAGTCAGAATTGCGTGATATAAAGTCGCAATTGCGTGTTATAAAGTCAGAATTGAGTCATATAAAGTCAGAATTGCGTGATATAAAGTCGCAATTGCGTGTTATAAAGTCAGAATTGAGTCATATAAAGTCAGAATTGCGTGATATAAAGTCGCAATTGCGTGTTATAAAGTCAGAATTGCATGATATAAAGTCAGAATTGCGAGATATAAAGTTGCAATTGCGTGTTATAAAGTCATAATTGCAAGAAATTAAGTCAGAATTGCAAGATATAAAGTCAGAATTGCCTGACAGTCGCAATTGTGTTATAAAGTCAGAATTGCAAGATATAAAGTCAGAATTGCCTGACATAGTCGCAATTGTGTGTTATAAAGTCAGAATTGCAAGATATAAAGTCGCAATTGTGTGTTAAAAAGTCAGAAATGCATGATATAAAGTCAGAATTGCGAGATATAAACTATTCTGAGGAGGAAAAAGTTAGTCTTTTTTCCCCTTAGAATAAGCCTGATAACTCACAATTGCGAGTTTATATCTCACAATTCTGAGAAAAGATGTCAGAATTTCGACATATAAAGTTGCAATTATGTTATAAAGTTTTGCGAGATGTAAAGTCGCAATTGTGAGAAAAAAAGTCAGAATTGTGAGATAAAAAGTCGCACTTTGTCATTTTTTCTCAGAATTGCGACTTTATATCACGCAGTTCTGACTTTATAACACACAATTCTGACTTTTTATCACACAATTGTGACTTTATATCAAGCAATTCTGACTTTATATCTCGCAATTGCGACTTTATTTCTCACAATTCTGACTTCATATCTCGCAATTGTGAGATAAAAAGTCACAATTATTTATTTTTTATTCAGGGTCGGCAACAAGCTACCATAGTATGGAGACCACACAAGACATGCAAGAAAAAATTGTGTGCTTGATTTAGTAAATCGGAGGAACGAATAAGTAAATTGTGCGTAGAATTTAGCCTACTATTTTTTTCCTGCATATCATTTGCGGGGTTCCATAGATCAGTGTGCATCCAAACGTTAAGAAATGTATGATTTGCTTGTTTTTGTTCTAACAAATGCTAATGAGACTAATACTAATTGAACGCATTCAATCTATATGTGTGTTAATCACTGATAATTCAAATAGCTTGTTCATCTTGCAGGTCCAGTGTCTGAGTCTTGTTTTGTGGTACGAGTGTTGGTTTTCACTGGGGAACGATTGATCTGCATCGTAAAAAGACTCGGCAGTGATGAACAGGGGGAATTATGGACACAAACAGGGGCTCATTTTTCCCTGACTCAACCATAAAGCCCGTATCCACACAGGAGATGGAGAGAGAGAGAAGCTGGAGACCATGTAGTTCTGCCAGCTCCCTAATCAGCCTGTTATGACTGGGAGAGTTACACCTCCTCTCTCTATCATCCAGCACTTCCTGTCAGCTCAGTCCATCCCAAAATAGCTCGGTAACGGCCATTAAACAGATGCTGCAACGCACAAGTCCTCTCAGAACCATTCCTCGCAATATATTGATCAGTGTTTGTGCTTTAGATGATTCTTTTCCAATCAGCAGGTTTACAGTGCTTTTCTAGCTTTGATGAAGATGTGCGAGGCATGGCTTGTTCAATGGTTTTTATTTGTCTATGTTGGTTTTGGTAGTTTGCACTGGCATTGGTTTGCCTGAAGCTTGCTCAACAGCTTGCATCTGAAGGGAGCAGGTCTGGCCTTGGCGTCCCTGTTGTTAAATATTGGGGATTTGTAGAAAACTATGCCATGTTAATAGTTTGGGTTAATGGCAGTGCTGAGGTCTCTTGAATGACATGTTTGTAGTACTTCAATTTTTTTCAAATAAGTTTTGAGGTGGCCGATGAGCAGGAATGCCAAGTAAACTTTTTGAGGGAAAACAAAATTATAATAATCGAAGCTGAAGAGTTTCTGTAAAACAAATGTCTATCAATATTTTTTTACTTATGATTTTCTATTATTAATGATATTACGTTTTCTACTTGTGATTCATTTCAATCAATACTTTGCCTGCACTTTGTATTGACTATTTCTGTCTATTTTCAGCTATAGATGAATATATGATATCTCAGGATAGAGTTCTATGTAATCATAGAAGTGTTCATACTTGTTTGGGTGTAGCCTGTGTGTGTGTGTTTGTCTTCTGCTTACCCTTTTCCTCTCAATACCACAGCCCGGGTGTGTGACAATGAACTTCTGCGTTGCCAAAACGGTGGTGAGTGTATGAACAACATCCGTTGTCAGTGTCCTCCGGCGTACACCGGCCTGCTGTGTGAGAAACCGCGGTGTGAGAATGAGCCGGGCGGCTGCGGAGGGTCGTACTCGGGCCAGGCTTCTCTCCGCCCCCCTGTGCCGATCCTGCTTTTGCTGCTTTTCGTCCTGGGTCCCGTTCTCCTCGTGGAGATCTGCTGGGTCACAGTCCTTTGAGAGGCAGATCTCTGACTATCCTGCTTCTTCTGTATGAGCAGCGCACCGGACCCACGGACATTCGGCCGGCCATGTGGAATGTGCCCAAATATCAAAGCGAAATTTCAGAGGATGACAGACAAAATATAATAAATAAATACATCAACAAAAATAGCATTTCTAAAAATTGATTCAAAAAAAAAAAATCAAGGTGTTATTTATAGAATTTACCTGAGCATATGCTTTATGAAGCAAATAAGTGGAAGCAGAGACTTGAACCAAGCCATAATAGATACTCACTCCCCTAACAAAACGAGAGAGTGACAGGGATCGGAGCGGACAATACTCATCCCTTTCCTCCCTTTATCACCACGGCAACGGGAGCTGCGTTCAGCCAGCGGCATGTACAAGTAAAGCCAGCTGCCGCCCCTCACCTGAGCCATTCTGGGTATCGTGTTGGCTGTAGACTGCTTTCGGCTATTGTGACACAGAGCGATGGAAATCTGTCTGGATTGTGTGAACTGGACGATTACAAAAAAATAAATAAAGATAAAGCAGTAATAATATAGAAAAAGACTTGAGAAAAGAAGCATTCTTTGCTGTCAGTGCATTGTGGATACAAGGAAACCTATTGAGAATGTCACATTTGATCTGCTTTCAAATTGAGCTCGTCCCGCCAACACCCCCGACCCCACCCTCGAAAATAAACTTTAGAGTGTCCTTTGTGTCAAGAGCCCCGTCCTTCCTACACCATGTGCTTTTGTGAATGTAATTCTGTAACCCTTGATATTTTTTTTTTTTCTTTCATATATATATATTTTTGGTTTCCTTTCAGTCTGTGTGATGTTAGTCACACTCATGTGGTACAACCCCCATCCTCCAAAAAATACGATTAAAAACTCTGACTTTGAAATGTGACAGACTGTTTGCTGAGGCCATGGTCAAAGATGTGTTTTCACCCAAATGATGAAGTGCTTAGACAGTCATCAGTGTATTTAATTTTTGTATTAAAACAGAAGTTATTTTCTTGACAGAGTAAAGATGATGTAGAGCATAAACGTTTTTGTATTATTGCTGAAATGTGTTTAAGGGCAATATTTTAGTGCGTTCAATCAAGGTGCAAACAGAAATATTCGATTACGTTTGTCTGAATTTTTATTTAATTTACACTTTTTTTCACTTTTCCTTCAGTTTGATTGTGACGTTTTCCTAAAGTATATTGGCAACGTGCTGGCATCAAAGAATATCAGTTTACATGCAGTATATATACTGAGATGTAAAAAAAGAAAATCACACCAAAGGACATTCTAAATGTTTTCTTGTTGCTTTAACACTGAAAAGTTTAAGTGAATAAAACTTTAAAAGGACTTCATGTTGTATTGTTTTATTGCAAAATGAAGACTCTCCTTTAATAAATAATCGCATATGTCTTTATATAACATGCATATAAATTGCATACTTTGCAGAACAGTGGAAAATGCTTTAAGCCTCAGAATTTTCTACACACCATTTATCTCAAATTCAATAGAGTAATGATTTGTTTCAGTGAAACGCATTATCGGATGGGCAAAATTAAATATTAACAGCTATTGATGTCTCTTTGAGAGCCTGTTTTATGGAGTTGGTTTTGCCTGTGACTAAACTGCCCATCTATCGTACAGGTTTGTTTTAAACAGAAAGTTTTACAGCCGTTTTCACGATTATAGAGTGTGTGACAACACAGGCCTGCTAAATGATTCATTTGGAAGGAGATGCTTCAGGAACGTTTGTCTTCATCTGCAATGATACTTTAAAAACTGGATGCTGATTTATGAATCTTCATGTGTTGTGTATTTGTGTGTCTGCTTAGAAAACAAAAGAAAGTGATATCACATTTATGTTCTTTATAAACCACAATCATCATTTTTTGTTTTTCATTGGACATTTGTGACCAAATTATAATAATCTATCAACTCTTTCCTTGCTTTACAATGTTACCTTAAGAAATGAATGGCTTATAATTGCACAGATTTTTTAAAGATTCAAATGTTTTTATTCAAAACTAAAACTTCAGTTCTGTTAAGAGTATTTTTAGAAAGGAACTTGCTTCAATTTGTTTTCATAATTGCCTTTCATTTAATTTGAAATATTCTTAATTTGAAACTGTTGAATCTCAGAGTAAATAGGTAGTTAATAGAAATTAATCTTAAACAATATATATATATTAACTGTACACCCTAACACAGATCAACTGGTCCAGAGACGCTTGTATTTCTTTACTGGCTGAGAAAACGAGTTCACAACATCACCTTGTGTACATTTGAGATATATAGGTTCAGAAATGCAACATTCCCTTTATCACCATATGCAACGCCGACAAAGAGAATAAACAATTCAGTGCATCTACATACTCAGCAGATCCACTGTGTATTCAACAAATTCTTTGAACCAAGCCAACAGGCTCAGCCAAATCATCTGCATCGTTCCCATTGTTCTCTTCTATTTATAAGAGGAAAGATGTTGTAGATTATTCTCTAAAAAGATCTAGTGAGTGTTTTCATTTCTGCATTTTTTCCCCTTAAAGCAACGTGTCATTTTTTCTAGCATCTGGAGTTAATCTGCCCTTGAACAAGGCGGTCTATTGATTTTTAAATCAGCTTTTCCATTTGTTAAGAAGTTCCACTTCAGTAAACATAATGATTTTTTTACTTTAGGCACATCCAACTTTTTCATTGATAACAGGAATTAAAAACCGAGGATTCATTTAGCGTTGACCATTTCAGGGTTTTGATTTATGGTTTCCTACTCGGGGTAAGACCTTCAAAGTTACAAACACTTTTATTTTTTATCAGCTAATATCACATAGTAAAACTCATGGAAGTATTTAGATATTTGTGTTGCTAACCACTACAGAATATGTTTCTGGAAGACCCATCTGAAGTTGATAACAAAGGAGAAGAAGAACGCCGTCTGAACTCAGACGGCCGTCTGAACTCAGACGGCCAACACGCTTCGGTAAGATCATTATCCACCATTCAGCATCTCGCTTTTCTTCCCAGAACAAAAGCCCAACTTTGGCTCGCCATCTAAGTCCTTCTCCTGGAGGAGTCATGGGGATGTTGTTCCCTCTGCTGCTAATGGGAATATCTCTGCAAAAAAATTGGCAACATGCACTTTCAAAAGGGAAGAACACACACTGCATTTGGTATTTGGCTGCATGAGGATGTTCATTTGTCAGATTTGAAGGACTAGAGAATCTAAGCCCACAACAATGTGCATGGGTTCATGATTTCACGCTTAAGATAGAAT
>NW_024121235.1:0-10556 GCF_016745375.1 Pimephales promelas
GGATACAAGATATCAAGGGATCTTTCCACCCAAAGGACTCTGGTAAGCACCCAAGGCCGCCACCTAAACCCTTAAAGTGGATTGAATAAGGGTCTCCACAACCTGGGATGAGAGACCTGAACCTATTAGCTGGGCTCCCTCAGAGGCCAAGCCCATAGGTTCCACAGTTTGGGACGAGGGTGAAATATCAAGCCCTCTGCTTGGGATAAATGGTCTCACCAGATGGGAAACTCCATAGGAAGCCTGTTTAGGAGAAACACTAGATCTGCAAATCATTCTTTGCCCGGCCACCACAGGGCTACAAGAAGAAGGGGCAGATGGTCCTTGCAAACTCTCTCCAGTACTCCCGGGAGCAAAGCAATCGGGGGAAAAACACAAACGTTGTCTCGGCCACGTCTGTACCATCGCATCAGGTCCGAGAGGAGCTGGATATGTGAGGGAGACCAAGAGTGGACAGTGAGACAGTCTCTCGAGACACAAACAGATCCAAATGAGCCTGGCCAAACTCCCTCCATATCTGCTCCACCACCTGCTCCACGGGTTGGAACATCTAATCCCCCGGCCTCAGCCCCTGTCTCGACAGGTTGTTTACTCCTAGAGGACTTAAATAGGTGACCACCGATGTGCTGTCTGTGTGGACCCACACATGGTGGCCCCTGAGGTCTGGTAGGTCCCATTGACCCTAAGTCGAGCGTCCTTCCAGGATCGTTAGCCAGCCTGTGAGGGAGGCATCTGCCGTTAGCATTCTGCGATGACAAGAAGCTCTCAACATGGGGGCCTGGGACAGGAACCAAGGTTTCTTTCACATAACCAGGACACGTAGGCATCGCAGCGTAACCATGATAATGCGAAAGGGGTTACCCCTCGGGGAAAACCCTTACCCTGAACTGAGCGTCCGTTCTTCCAGGATTGCTCCCCCAGCCCATGAAGCAGGCATCTGTCATTAGCATCCTGGGACGACAGCTCTCAACACGGTGACGTGGGACCGGAACCAACAGACAACACCAAATAACAAGGACAATTTCACATAGAGCGATTGTGAAGACACAGTGAAGACACGCTTGTGAAGCTTGTGAACACCAGCTTTTGTAGTTTCCTGGTTCATGACGTCACCCGCCTATGACATCTGTCACACCATTGGACTGATTTTACATGTGCTTCAATACATCAACACGCAACACGTTCCATTAGCGTCAATCGACGCAACGCGAGTTCCCTTGAAAGAGAACCACTTCATTACTGAAAGCTACATTATATTTCTCAGCAATGAAGCTGCTTTGAAACAATATGCATGTTAGCCAACTGGCCCCCGACTGAGTCTGGGTTCTCCCAAGGTTTTTTTCTCCATACAATCACCTGATGGAGTTTTGGTTCCTTGCCACTGTTGCCTTGCTTTTGGCTTGCTTAGTTGGGGACATTTAATATTCAACAATATTATTGATCTGTGTTGTATTACTTTCATGTTATCACTGTGAAGCTGCGTTGATACAATCTGTATTGTAAAAAGCGCTATATAAATAAATGTGACTTGACTTGACAATGAAGTGATAATACACTTCAGAATTCTAGATCTGAGGTGTAGATATGAAAATTATTTCCGGACTATATATCTCTTCAGTTCCGTCAGATTTTGCGCTGCAAAACATTCATGAGTCTTGACAGGAAATCAATTTATTGGTTTACAGTCGTGTCTAAGGTAAATATAAACTAGGGGTGTAACGGTACATGTATTCGTATTGAACTGTTTCGGTTCGAGGCTTCAGGTTCGGTACGCATACAAACCGAACGATTCCTAAAAAAATTGCGCTTGCGAGCCACCACAACATTGCGCAACATCAAATGGCAAGCGCAATGAAAGCGGAACGAAACTGCGCTACTCATTATGTGCTTCACGGATCCTTTTTCAGTTCGGACCAACATCTGTGCAGCGCGAGCCTATCTCGATCAAGCAACACAGTAACTACACAGCGCTAAGATATCCAGTGAAGAAAACATTTGAATTCGCCACTGAAGTAATAACATCACTGCGAGATCTAGTGAGAAGCATTCACATTTCTCCGTTATTAACCGTAGATCTCTATTAGATCAAACAGCACTGACATGGAAACCAGGAGAAACATTGTGCCGTGAATGAACTAGTAATACTTTACATCCACAGACCAGCAACATTCACCATGGATTTAATATAGTAACACTAACTGGAACCAGTTTGGCTAGAATAGTGAAATGCTTTCAAGTACTTCACACATATTTTTCCAAAACTCAAATATTATATAAATAAATATATATTTAAATGTTATTTTTAACGTGATTACCAAAACATTATCTGTTCTTCCTTCAAAGATGACTCCCATTTATAAAACTAAAAGTTTCAAGATGTAGGAAAACTCAAACTTATTTAAAAATATTTTTTTCTTTTAAAAAATAGGAAATTTCTCTGGCATTTCTTTTTTTCTTCTTCTTCTTCTGTATCAAAACGTACCGAACCGTGACTTTAAAACTGAGGTACGTACCGAACCTTGATTGTTGTGTCCCGTTACACCCCTAATAGACAGGGCAAAAAATATGGTCAAACGATCGGATCTGTGCAATAAGGCTTGCAGTGTAAATGCAGCCAAAGATTCAAACAGTGTTTTACAGGTGAACACTAGGTCTATTAATAAAACAATGGCAAACTACTATCAGTATCAACAATTGTAATCATCTGATTTCAGAAGAACATTTTATTGCCATGTTTACCGGAGGAGGATAGGAAGATACTTTGTAAACAGACTTCTAAACAGGAGGTTTGAGATGCCATTATGTGATTTAAAGGGGTTCTTCACTGCTGTCAAAATGGGCTTTCAATAAAACGTGTCTGCCTATTCAGTAGAAAGGCGATTTCATTTTTTTTAAGTCAGTGCTGACAAGAGATAACAAAATATAAAGATGTTGTCTTCCCCTTTTGCCACATAGGTAGGAAAACATCTCGGTTACGTATGTAACCCTCGTTCCCTGAGTAGGGAACGGAGACGTTACGTCAGGAGTGACGGAGAATGGGAGAATGGGGGTTTCGCCTAGAAAGCCAATCCTCTTCGAGTATTAAAAAACGAGCCAATGGCAAAGAAATGCCATGGGTCTGCGGAATTTGCATAGCGTATCTCCGCCTCACCCCGTGAGTATAAAAGGAGGAAGCGGACGCCACTGCAGTATGTCTTCGCTGAGGAGCCGAGACTGAACTCAGGCGTCTACCCAGCGGTACAGCGGAAGTGGCAGGGAGACATAACGGCTCCGTTCCCTACTCAGGGAACAAGGGTTACATACGTAACCGAGACGTTCCCTTTCGTAGTCACTCCGAGTTACGTCAGAAGTGACGGAGAATGGGGGTCCCCCGTGTAATCACGCCACCTTTACAGCTGTCTTTCAGTGCCCTGCGCAAGTCTGACCCCTGACGCACTAACTTACTGACGAGGAGTCCTACTTGACACAGGAATACCAAGGTACACTGGGGAGCATATCCCAGAGGAAATATGCCACAGTACGCCTACCCGTGGGGAGGACTTAGGAATACACATACATCCCAGGGGGCTACGTATGGAGAACACTGGAGTCACCAACCCGTAGGGTGCTTAGAATCTTAACTCCAGGGGTGGCAAGGTGGCTTGCCGAGGGAAGACACATGCTCCGAGAGTCTTACAGTGGAAATACACATGTGGGGGTTACTAGCAGGAACCATGCACACGGAGGCACCTAACCGACGTTCAAGCAAACACTGGCATCAGAATCAACAGTGCTGGAGGAACTCAGGGCTTCAGTAGAAGGCTCAGCTGAGAAAAATCGCACTTATCCAGTCGGTGGAGTGGAATGGCGAGCAAGCGAAGACACCAACGTGTCCAGTACTGGCCGGGTGAGCGAGTACAAGAGAGGACACAGGCTCCACTCGGAGATTATAGAATCTAGCGAATGTGTTTGGTGTCGCCCAGCCTGGAGCTCTGCAGATGTCTGCTAGCGAGGCACCATGCGCTAGAGCCCAAGAGGAAGCCACACTCCGGGTGGAGTGGGCTGTCACACCAAGGGGGCACGGTCGACCTTGCTGCTGGTAAGCCAAAGCAATGGTGTCCACTAACCAGTGAGACAACCTTTGCTTTGAGAGAGCCCTTCCCTTCTGGCTCCCACCATAACAGACAAAGAGCTGGTCTGAGGTCCTGAAACACTGCGTTCTGTCTACGTAAGCACGGAGGGCGCGTACCAGACAGAGCAGTGCCAAGGCTGGGTCTGCCTCCTCCAGGGGCAGCGCTTGCAGGTTCACTACCTGGTCCCGGAAGGGAGTGGTAGGAACCTTGGGCACATATCCAGGCCGGGGTCTCAGGTTCACGTGAGAGTAGCCCAGCCCGAATTCCAGTTCCAGAACTTAATCTCGACTGATTGCAGAGGCTCAAAGGGAGGCCTCTGCAGGGTGCTTAAAACCACTGAGAGGTCCCAAGAGGGTACGAGAGGAGGGCGAGGAGGATTCAGTCTCCTCGCTCCTCTCAGGAACCTGATGATCAGGTCATGCTTCCCCAGAGACTTACCTTCAACTGCTTCGTGATATGCGGAAATAGCAGCCACATACACCTTCAGGGTGGAGGGAGACAGCCTTTGCTCCAACCCATCTTGCAGGAAGTGTTTAAGGACAAGATGGCTGCCTCCGACCCAGTGTCTCCGGACAAGATGGCCGATCCAGTGTCTCCGGACAAGAGGGCCGATCCAATGTCTGCTCCCGATCCAGTGTTTGTTTCTGTGTTTGTGTCTGTCCTTGTGACCATTCCTGTTCTAGTGTCTGGTCCAGAGCCAGTGTCTGGTCCTGAGAGGGCATCACTGCCGTGGCCGCCCGAGGGCTCTTCACCGCCGTGGCCGCCCGAGGGCTCTTCACCGCCGTGGCCGCCCGAGGGGTATTCACCGCCGTGGCCGCCCGAGGGGTCTTCACCGCCGTGGCCGCCCGTTCATCTTGCTCCGCCTTGTGCGACCACTCAGCCTGCTCCGCCCTGTTCAACCGCACAGTCTGCTCCGCCCTCGTCCCCTGAGGGGTCGTTTCTGCCCTGGCCATCCATTCTGCCGCAGTCTGCAGGTCCTTTTCCGCTCCACGGACCTGGCCCTCCATCCCTCCCCCGGATCTGCCTCCGCTCCACTTCCCTCCTGGACTTTTTTTTTTTTTTTTTTTTTTGAGCGTCTGGAAGCCGCTCTTTGGGGTGGGGCTATGTAACGGTCACCAGGTGGAGTGCCCTTGAGAGTCACCAGAGGGCACTCCACACCAGATGTTTCACTCACAACTACATTTCCCAGAACTCACTGCCCGGACTCATCATCACTGATCACATTCACCTGTACCTCATTCACTGATTGCATTCACCTGTATCTCATCCTGTTAGTCTGTCTATATATACCTTGCTCACATTCACTGTTTGCGAAGTCTTGTTTATGTGTTATACTGCATTTTTGAGCATTTTCCGTATTTGTTTTCTGGTTTTTGACTTTCGATTGTTCTTGGATTTTGATTATTGCTGCCTGCCCTGACCTCTGCCTATTTCCCGGATTCCCACTGTGTATTCTCCATTGTCATGTCTGCTAATTCTTGACCCTGCCTGTATGACTAATCTTAAATAAAGCTGCATTTGGATCTACATCTCCAAGTCTCGGAGCAGTTCTTAACACATTCCTTTTTAGCTAAATTGGCCTTCCGGGCCCCCTTAAATACATTTTATGTATATTATTATTGTGTATTCATTACAATATATTCCGTATATATATATATATATATATATATATATATATATATATATTGAATATAATTCTCTAGAACATTGAATTACCTGCCAAATACCCGTAGACTTCAACCTCACAAAGACTAAGTCTCTTTTGATCTCCAGGAATAAGAACAATCACATAACGCCCGTCCATCCCATCACATGAGTAGTTGTAGGACTCGCCTGCTGGAATAGCAGGAATAACAGCACATCTACAGACAGAGAGAGAAACAGATAAAGGAGATCAAGATACTGTCATATAATCTTCACATTAATCCTTCTCATTTGTGCTCAAGCTCTCATGTTCTTTCAACCTCAAGAGTCTCACATGGGATTGTTGCTGCCGTTGTTCTCCAAAGAGTCCCCGATGCGAATCTCCGCTCCGTTTATTTGTTCTTCACAGCAATCTCGTTTGTTGGTGACGACCACATTACTAACTCGGTACACATCATGCAGATCCAGCCTCCACCACGGGTTAGTCTGATTAAGGGTTGAGGAGCATCCCGTGTACAACTGCTGGAGACCTCGATTACTGTCAATGGCCTTTCCAGCAAACCAGTCCCCAGATGTTGACGACTGTGTAGCGGCTCCATCTAACGCACGATTTCCTGGGGAAAGAAGAAAGTTCTGACACATCTTGACACTCAAAGTTTGAACATGCACTTGTGTGAATGAGATTTGAGAATGTCACTGGTTTGGGAGGACATAAATAAAGTGTCACAATTTTCAGTCTTGTACGGCATGATATATTGAAAAGTGTTCTACAACAATGAATTACCTGCTAAATACCCATAGACTTCAAGCTCACTAAAACTAAGAGTCTTTAGATCTCCAGGAATATGGACAATCACATAACGTCCCACCATACCGCCACAAGAGAAGCTAGCTGTGGCTCCAGATGGAATGGTGGGAATTACAGCACATCTACAGAGCGAGAGAGAGATCATCTGTTATCAGTTTCTGTTCATCTGAAGCTTTATTAATCAAAACAGTCAAAGGAAGCCTCACATGGTGTTGCTGTAAACGTCCAGAAAGTTCCCGACGCGAATCACTGCCCCGTTTATCCTGCTATAATAAATGGAGGTCACTCTGTTAGTCATGGTCACTCTGTTGACTCTGTATACTTTCATCAGATCCACTCTCCACCACGGGTCGGTCTGCGTATCAGTGTGGCCATAGGTTTCACGTAAACCATCGACTACTTTTCCGGCATATCCATCCGTGTATAAGGATGATTGGGTGGATGTTTGCCTTAATGCTAAATTCTCTGAAATAAGACCAGTAAAAATACAGTTTTATTAATTCTTGTTGAACATTTGGAAAGTGGGTCTTTAAAAGCAATTCATTGATATAAAATCTGTTTTTATATATTATCCTTATCTGGGGTTATCATCATTAACTAAAACTAAAATCATTAAAACATACTTGAAAAGAAATAAACAACTGAAAAGTGGAAGTAATAAAATAACAAACTTTAAAAAAAAAAAAAAAAAAAAACACAATTAATAATACTTTCAAATTAGAGTGAAAACAGAAAATATAATAATACTTGTGCTTTATGTGGTTTGGGACGGAAAGGTCCAGATTAAATCTGGCAGATCAAACGAAATGAATATAATAGAGATGAAAACTAATGCAAATAGATGCTTACCTTCCGCTCCATTCACCATTTCTTTAATCAATAAAAGCCCTGGGTAAAAAACAAAACAAAAAAAAAAACTGATTAAAATGAGTTCAGATAAAACAGGTTTTGCCGCTCTGTGAATTCAAGTAAAACTTTTTCTCCAAACAATTCACTTTAATAGTCACATATAAATCGCACATCATCTGAATGATAAAGGCATTGTAAAACATTGATCTGTGTATTAACGGCCAAGCTGGTGAAAACTACTGACACATTAACAATAATCTGCATCTTGCAAAATACTGTCATCTGAAGTGAGATAAGAAGATGCTCCTGTGAATCACGACTTTCTTGAGAAACCATTTGCATACACAAATGAGCACTGATTTCAAGATTTGTTTTGTAAAGCAGAAGTAGAATAACAAAGTAACAAAAACACTCCAAAAATCCAGCGATGAAGTTCATTTACAATCTATAAATTGAGAGAGGTATTTAATGCTAACCATGATAAATGTAACATGTATGGAAAGAACATATGCAGTAAATCCACAGAAGAGAGAGAGATGAGTGCAAACTATACTAGAAACATAGTTTAATACAGTCTTAACATTAGTGTGGATCTAGTAAAATAGCAGATAATGTATGTTGTACTTTACCTAGTAAGATCCACAGGGAACTGAAGAGCTTCTTCATGGTTGATCAAAGGCGTCTGTCTTTCGTTAGCGATGGAGAGTGTGTGTGAGTTATATACGTTTTATGGAGGATGAGCCATTTAAATGTGTATCACATGATCAACCTTGTCTCTCCTCCTCTCTATCTCTCTCTCTCTCTTGTCTCTGTGTGCCGAGTTTCGTTAAGCTTGGACATTGTGCTGAGCAGCTTTAGGTTAATCTGTAAAAATGGGCGTTACCTGACGGATGAATTAACTTTTTAAAGTTTTTCTCCAAATGTCTACAGTCGTAACCTAGACGTTCCCTTTCGAAAGGGAACTCGCACTGCGTCGATGGCGCTTTGGGGGACGATATACCAATGCCACCATGCCACCAGGATGGCCTGACCCGGCATCAGTTACATAGTGGATGAACATTTGACATCTTCGTGAAGAAAAAAAATTATAGATTTATTGAAAATATCAATTTATTTAATTAAACACTTGAACAAACATATTTATCAAGTTTTTAATGAATTACACATTTCGTATTTAATTAAAGTAACATTTATTATCCAGATTTTGCCCTCAGGCAACATTGTACCATCGTGGAACGCAAGTACAAACCATCATCTCAAGTTATCATATCAAAACAGTACAATCTGTGTTGTTTCAGGTTAAAACATTAACAATCACCATAACCTTATCCTAATATGAAGGCCAGGCCTCAACAACAGCAAGATCAAACATGTGGAAGACCTCCCAGGCCGACCACTCCCAAGCCACGCCCCCGTCCCACTCACCCACTATTTGTCCAATTGCCCACTATAGTGGAAAAATGTCCCGTCGACCCCGGCTGACCACTCCCAAGCCCCACCCCCGTCCCACTAACCCACTATTTGTCCGATTATCCACTATAGCAGCCAAATGTCCCTTTGACGCTCCTGACCACACACAAGCCACGCCCCCATCCCACTAACCCATATTTGACCGACTGCCCACTATAGTGGTCAAATGTCCCGTCGACCCCACTGAACTGTCCCAAGCCAAGACCCAGTCCCACAAACCTACTATTTGTCCGATTACCCACTATAGTGGCCAAATCTCCCGTCGACCCCGACTAACAACTCCCAAGCCCCGCCCCCGCCCCATGAACCCACTATTTGTCCGATTATCAACTATAGCAGCCAAATGTCCCTTTGACGCCCCTGACCACACACAAGCCACACGCCCCCATCCCGCTAACCCACAATTGTCCGACTGCCCACTATAGTGGCCAAATGTCCCGTTGACCCCCACTGAACGGTCCCAAGCCAAGACCCAGTCCCACAAACCCACTATTTGTCCGATTACCCACTATAGTGGCCAAATGTCCCGTTGACCCCCGCTGACCACCCAGAAGTGTCACGCTGAGGTGTTCCTCAAACTGTCTCAGGACGCAAAAGGGAATCGTAGTTTCAGCTCAAAACATATCTAACAATAACATGAATTTAAAAGGAAAACAGATTATTGTCATTGCCAAGCAAAAACGCACTTCATTTTGATACGTTGTTCAGAAAACAAGACTTCTTCATTAAATGTGTCCTGATTTAAGTTTATTTAGATGTTTTTACTGGAAAACACACAAAGAATTTTTGGAGTGTAAAGAGAAAATGGAGATGTCCTTAATGTTGTGTATTTTTTACTCAACTTTTTAAGAAACAAACTTTAAACTGTTACAAGCTACTGTGATCAAGGAAGCTGAAATGTGCCACAAAACTTTTTTTTTTTGGTCACGTTCTTCCAATAAACGTATAAACATTGAATTGCTTTTTGTTTCTGTACTTGTAAGTCCATTAAAGTTAATATCGCCATCTGGATGAGCTCATATACTCGTTATTTTCTTGCTCAGCGATGCCATTTAAATAAATAAACAAATTCGAATGGATATCATTGTCTGTGTGTCCACATGGAAACATTTTGCATCTCTAAAACAACACAAGGTTTTGCACAAATTGGTCATGAATGACTTCCTCTAACAACATTATATACTGCACTGCAACACATATCATTACATTATAAGAATAAGACAACAGAAAATGTGTAAAACTACACAGATGTGTGTTTTTAAAGCCTGTGAAGTGTGATCCATATCATATGACCTTAAATATACAATAATAAATCACTTCTATCAACACTTCAGATATAAATCATGAATATTTATTTGTTTGCTTATAATAGTAAAATGGCAGCTATAAAAACAAACATATTTAAATGAACTTTTTAAATGTAAGTTCAGGAGGAATCAGTTCATCCTCGATTCCCTGACAAATTACATGCATTTTTCTTTTTTTTATTCTATGCTGTTAGAAATAAAGATTCTTTATTTGAATCGATGGATTTACATCAGTGAAATATTTCCATTTCACAAACGCTTCTTTGTAGTGGAAAAAGTTTTTAAAACAAATTGTTCTTCACATTCAATGGTTATTTTAAGAACTGATCGCTGAAAGCTAATTTATTCGAGTGTGAGTTTTGATAT
>NW_024121235.1:11056-78519 GCF_016745375.1 Pimephales promelas
TTGAGAAGATTGGAGAAACTTAATTTTTTGCCCGAAAATGAAAAAAAACGTAAGGGGTAACACTGTCGTTTTTTTTTCCGGGTCGAAATTTTGAGTTTCGATATCTCAGCTCTGGAAGGGTCTAGAGCCTCCATTTCTGCACTCAGGTCAAAGTCTCACAGCCCTCTATCATAATCCAGAGTTTTGAGAAGATTGGAGAAACTTAATTTTTTGCCGACAGTGGTTAGACCCTAACGACAGTGTTACCCCTTACGTTTTTTTCCGTTTTCGGGCGAAAAATCAAGTTTCTCCAATCTTCTCAAAACTCTGGATTATGATAGAGGGCCGCGAGACTTTGACCTGAGCGCAAAAATGGAGGCTCTAGACCCTTCCAGGGCTGAGATATCGAAACTCAAAATTTCGACCCGAAAAAAAAACGACAGTGTTACCCCTTACGTTTTTTTTCGTTTTCGGGCGAAAAATCAGTTTCTCCAATCTTCTCAAAACTCTGGATTATGATAGAGGGCCGCGAGACTTTGACCTGAGCGCAAAAATGGAGGCTCTAGACCCTTCCAGGGCTGAGATATCGAAACTCAAAATTTCGACCCCAAAAAAAAACGACAGTGTTACCCCTTACGTTTTTTTTCGTTTTCGGGCGAAAAATCAAGTTTCTCCAATCTTCTCAAAACTCTGGATTATGATAGAGGGCCGCGAGACTTTGACCTGAGCGCAAAAATGTAGACTCTAGACCCTTCCAGGGCTGAGATATCGAAACTCAAAATTTCGACCCGAAAAAAAAACGACAGTGTTACCCCTTACGTTTTTTTCCGTTTTCGGGCGAAAAATCAAGTTTCTCCAATCTTCTCAAAACTCTGGATTATGATAGAGGGCCGCAAGACTTTGACCTGAGCGCAAAAATGGAGGCTCTAGACCCTTCCAGGGCTGAGATATCGAAACTCAAAATTTCGACCCAAAAAAAAAAAACGACAGTGATACCCCTTACGTTTTTTTTCGTTTTCGGGCGAAAAATCAAGTTTCTCCAATCTTCTCAAAACTCTGGATTATGATAGAGGGCCGCGAGACTTTGACCTGAGCGCAAAAATGGAGGCTCTAGACCCTTCCAGGGCTGAGATATCGAAACTCAAAATTTCGACCCGAAAAAAAAAACGACAGTGTTACCCCTTACGTTTTTTTCGTTTTCGGGCGAAAAATCAAGTTTCTCCAATCTTCTCAAAACTCTGGATTATGATAGAGGGCCGCGAGACTTTGACCTGAGCGCAAAAATGGAGGCTCTAGACCCTTCCAGGGCTGAGCTATCGAAACTCAAAATTTCGACCCGAAAAAAAAACGACAGTGTTACCCCTTACGTTTTTTTTCGTTTTCGGGCGAAAAATCAAGTTTCTCCAATCTTCTCAAAACTCTGGATTATGATAGAGGGCCGCGAGACTTTGACCTGAGCACAAAAATGGAGGCTCTAGACCCTTCCAGGGCTGAGATATCGAAACTCAAAATTTCGACCCGAAAAGAAAACGACAGTGTTACCCCTTACGTTTTTTTTCGTTTTCGGGCGAAAAATCAAGTTTCTCCAATCTTCTCAAAACTCTGGATTATGATAGAGGGCCGCGAGACTTTGACCTGAGCGCAAAAATGGAGGCTCTAGACCCTTCCAGGGCTGAGATATCGAAACTCAAAATTTCGACCCGAAAAAAAAACGACAGTGTTACCCCTTACGTTTTTTTTCCGTTTTCGGGCGAAAAATCAAGTTTCTCCAATCTTCTCAAAACTCTGGATTATGATAGAGGGCCGCGAGACTTTGACCTGTGCGCAAAAATGGAGGCTCTAGACCCTTCCAGGGCTGAGATATCGAAACTCAAAATTTCGACCCGAAAAAAAAACGACAGTGTTACCCCTTACGTTTTTTTCCGTTTTCGGGCGAAAAATCAAGTTTCTCCAATTTTCTCAAAACTCTGGATTATGATAGAGGGCCGCGAGACTTTGACCTGTGCGCAAAAATGGAGGCTCTAGACCCTTCCAGGGCTGAGATATCGAAACTCAAAATTTCGACCCGAAAAAAAAACGACAGTGTTACCCCTTACGTTTTTTTTCGTTTTCGGGCGAAAAATCAAGTTTCTCTCCAATTCTCTCAAAACTCTGGATTATGATAGAGGGCCGCGAGACTTTGACATGAGCGCAAAAATGGAGGCTCTAGACACTTCCAGGGCTGAGATATCGAAACTCAAAATTTCGACCCGAAAAAAAAACGACAGTGTTACCCCTTACGTTTTTTTTTCGTTTTCGGGCGAAAAATCAAGTTTCTCCAATCTTCTCAAAACTCTGGATTATGATAGAGGGCCGCGAGACTTTGACCTGAGCGCAAAAATGGAGGCTCTAGACCCTTCCAGGGCTGAGATATCGAAACTCAAAAATTCGACCCGAAAAAAAACGACAGTGTTACCCCTTACGTTTTTTTCCGTTTTCGGGCGAAAAATCAAGTTTCTCCAAACTTCTCAAAACTCTGGATTCTGATAAAGGGCGATGGGACTTAGACTCGAGTGCCAAAATGGAGGCTCTAGACCCTTCCTGAGCTGAGATATTGAGATATTTATAATGCATAAATTCTACGTGGGATCTCAATATCTCAGCTCTGGAAGGGTCTAGAGCCTCGATTTTGGCACTCAGGTCTAAGTCTCATGGCCCTCTATCAGAATCCAGAGTTGCAAGAATATCGGAGATAATGGAGGCTCTAGACCCTCCAAGAGCTGAGATATTGAGATATATATATAATGCATAACACTATACTGTCAAAAGAGCACCGTCCTTCAGATGAGACGTTAAACCGAGGTTCCAACTCTCTGTGGTCATTAAAAATCCCAGGATGTCTTTCAAAAGAGTAGGGGTGTAACCCCGTCATCCTGGCCAAATTTGCCCAGTGGCCTCTGTCCATCATGGCCTCCTAATCATCCCCATATATACATACCAATTGTCTCCTCTCCACCAGTAAGCTAGGTAAAAAAATAAGTTATATTCATAACTGATATATTGTCACAGTGTTGGTTTATGTTCCCTGGTGTCCACTAGAGGTCATCCTTCCCCACGGTGTCATTCACATTAGGACCTGCAATAGACCTTATTCAGAGCAGCGCCATGACATATATCAATAGTAATAGTATAATAGTAATAGTAATTAATGAATAATAAATCAATAGTAATTTAGTCATTTAAGCATATTCCTCACATTCTTTCAACTTCAGTTCTAAATAAATTACAATTTCATGCCTTTAATTAAGCTTTAAATCTCTTACATTGTGTCTCTGTGGATCTCTTGTGGAAAAAAAATATAACATGATATTTCATGACTCTTGCCACTAGATGGCCTTATAGACTTTATTCAGAGCAGCGCCATGACAGGTATGAAAGTGAGGCTGTGAGGGGTAGACTTACCGTGTTTCCAATGGCATCCGCTGTAAAAAGCTGAATAAAGCGGCTAGATTACTTACAATTTTCTACAGCTTACATTGTCGGGAGTTTTTTGTCAACAGAAATTTCTTGGAAAGATATTTTTCCAGTGTTTTATGAGCAGAACAATCCGAAAACACAATAAATAACAGTACAGCCCATTGAAGAGATACAAGTCTATCCCTCACAGCCTCGCTTTCATTCTCATTAAAAATCAAAGATGGCGCTTCCGTGAATAAGACGTATCCCCACAATCCTCGTCTGCGCTCATAACTGTTCATCAGCTGTTCCCCATCACGGTTGTCATGTTCTGTGTGTGTATAAAAACCCTGCCTGTTTAGTGTTTGTTACGGAGTCCATGTTATTCGTCACACCACTTTAGAGCGCTGTGTTCTTGCTTGTTCTTATTTTGTACGGATTTTGACCCCTCCTTGGACTGGACATTGATTACCCGAAAATAAACTGCTCTCTTGGATCTAAAAACTCTCGCGCATTGGCTGTGAGACACCCGCATTTGTTTGGTTTCACACGCTCACACGCCACGACACGCCCCTGATTTCTCACACTGATGTGTAAACGTAGTCGGTCAAATGCCTGAAAGATGAGTTAATCTATATATCTACCTGTTGAGCCACTCGTGATCGACTAGTTATGCCGCAAATTAGTAAAAATCTCCCGGAATCTAGAGCGAGCGAGTGAGCACGCGAGACAGGGAGAGAAAGCGAGCGAGAGACCTTGTGTGTGAGAATGTCGGATGTTTTCCAATCGGAAAAGTCTGACTCCAAGCTAAACTCAGAAGTTGGCAGCTATGTACTCACTACTCAGCCCATGAATAGGATGTAAATTTGGCATTTGCTTACCTTCAGTGATCTAGGCTATAACAAAATAAATTATTCAAATATATATAGAGATTAATCATATTTGAGCAGTTCGCCTCTATTTGTATGTTCAAATCTCCCAGTTTGAATTGCAGAGAAGACCGCTTACTGAAAGTGTTTACTGCTCATTAGTGGTAAACTTCACCTAGTATAGACCATTTCACAAGATGTAAACAACACTGGTCCAGAAGCACTTCCTGTTTCAGTTTGTAAATGTTTTCTTTATTTAACATGTAAAGAAAAAATCTTAAAGATGTTTGTTTAACTTTTTGATTCAGTTTTAAATGTTCTGTTGGTTGTATTTTATCCCAGCTTTTATGTAGTGTTCAAAAACTGAAACAGGAAGTGCTTCTGGACCAGTGTTGTTTACATCTTGTGAAATGGTCTATACAATCCCCTCACTGAAACATAGAAGTCGTAAGGTGCTTTCGATATCTTCTACACAGTTAACTCTATAACTATACGAATTAATAATAGCTTGTCGTTCAAGAATAGTTTGCCAAAGTTGGTACGTAATCAACACGGTCATTTCTCGCGATTCCCTGCCGTTTAATTTCACTAAAACACAGGAAACTAAAACATACAAATGCATTTTTTATATAGTTAATTGTTCCGTTTGCGAAACACGAGTTACCTCGGAGAGGTGCCATCCACAAGGGTAGACTGTGTACAGTTGAGGCCATAGATATGTATATAAAGGTTAGATGTGTTAAGGCGGAGTTTCCATCGTCATCATCGGCGGCCATCTTGTCACAGACAAGCTGATGTAACATGAGTGATCAGCACGAACACAAATACTCTTATCTCGTTGAAATCTTGACGGATTTACAAACGGTTTGGTTTCTTACAAACGTTATTAACGTGGCTATAATTATCTGGATGATTATTTATTTATACACTTTTTTTTCATAAGTATGCAGTGTCATAACTACATCTCTGCCGTTTATAACAAAACAAAACAAATCGGTAGAAAATTGAGCAAGTTATGGTTATTTAAATGGTAAATGGTAAATGGACTGCATTTATATAGCGCCTTCATAGACCTAATGGCCACCAAAGCGCTTTACATTTGCCTCACATTCACCCATTCATACACTCATTCACTCATTCATTCACCGACGGCGGTGTCAGCCATGCAAGGCGCCAGCCAGCTCGTCGGGAGCAGCTGGGGTTAGGTGTCTTGCTCATGGACACCTCGACACTTGGTCAGGTGGAACCGAGGATTGAACCACCAACCTTTCGGTTCGTAGACAACCCACATGAACCACTGAGCCACTGCCGCCCCTATTTAAATAGTACATGTCCCATTAACACAATGTTACGAGTGAGCAAGCTGCCTGTGACAAGATGGCCGCCAGGTGCAGACGTCGACCTCCATTGGCCAGCAGCGTGGACGACATATCTAGCCTTTATATAGATATATGGTTGAGACACCTTAACTTGCGTATGCAGCAAGCACAGGTTGTGATTTTTGCTGTGCACGTCTAGTGTCCTCTTTGATCGTGGGAAATTTGAACAATAGACGCATCTCCGATCCGAAGACATCGGCAAAAGTTTTCTTTCTAAGATAAGACTTCACCACAAACTCTACAATGAATAGCTTATTATCGTAAAACTGATATCTTCACAGACGTTATTAACGGGCATATTTCACAGAATTGTGTCATGCAAGGCCATTGCAAAATGAAGAGAAATATGTGAGGTGTTTTAAAGGGATACTCCACTTTTTTTGGAAATAGGTTCATTATAATGATATAATATATAATAATATTAATAGGCGCAGGTAAAAAATATACTATGGAAGTCAATGAGACCAGAACCTGTCTGGTTACTGATATTCTTTTAAACACCAGAAATTCGGGTGAATGCATTTGAAATCGGTAAACCCAACTCTGGGGGAGTTGTAAAATTAGCCTATTTTCAGAATTTATTGTGTGCTTATTTTTATTCATTTCTATGTAAAGCATTTTGGAAGTGTCAGAAATGTTCTATATAAATGAACTTGCCTTGCCTGACAAACATCATGTCGGCTGTCAAGCCATTTACATACACAAAGGAGCATCTATTCAACATACGATTTGATTAGTAAAGTAGATCTAACAAATAAACTGAGAAACACTATCCTAGAGATCAAGTGACAAAAGCTCAAAATTCGGAATCAGTAAAACACTAAAGACTGGGGTTATAATGTTACAAATCCAGTTCTGATATCAGGAATATTAGAAAACAGATATTTTAAATTGTAATATTTCTGTTTTCACTATTAAAAACGCATTTAAAGGAGACAAAAGCAAGAAGAGTCATGACTGGTGATCATCAGCACAGATGTTCAGGGTGTTTTCAGCTGTGTACTAATGCCTTTAAGTGTACACAGACTTCCCAAATAAGCTGCAAAAACACAGGCAAACAAATAAGCGAGTCCTGGTGTGTGTTACTGAAATCGGAGCCGGTGATGGACTGATGTTCGGTGGGGAAAAAACGAAATGCAAACCTCAGACCGTCTCCACGTTTCTGATATCACCAATGCGTGACTGATTCCCTTTTAATGCACTTAATCAAACATTATTATATACAAACTGCATTAAACCATTAGATTTATCACAAGGAAACTTTCTGTTAAAATCAGTGCATGAATGATAATTAAATGAAATATTAAAAGTGAATGTACACAAAGGGGACGGTCATGTTATTTATTTATAACAACCATGGGTTTCAATGTGAACAACAATTGATTTATATTATATTCACTTCTATATATTTTTGTTAATGATATAAGTAAAGGTTTGAATATGCAGAAACAGTGAAGAAAAAAATCGATTTAAATTCCCCCGTGAAAATGAAGCTTTTAGTGTTGCGTCTATGTGGTGTTTTAAATGTGCTTTAAGACACACCATGTGTAAAGTCACAAGTCAACAGCATTGCTGGGTATTTTCTGATTAAAACTGCAGTGAACCAAAAGCCCTATTCGCATGGGATTACCATTATCTGGGAATCTCGTGTGATTTAGAAATTTAGAAAAAAACGTGAAAAATGTATAACCCGCCATATCACAGCGATGGCGATTCGCACCGGACCGGACTGATGTTATCACTCGGTGTTCTGGAAAAATGCCGGGTCATTTGCGGGGGGATTTTTACTTTACAAATTACAAACATGGACGATTCGCACGGGATTAAGATCACAGTCAACCTTCGCCATTATTACAGATGACTAGAGGTCACCAGGTAATACTTATATGCGAATAGGGCCAAAGACAGTCTCAAAAACACGGTTTGATATCGCTGGTGTTTCTGACGTCACAAACGACCTTATAACCAATCAGATCAGCGTGTGATCGTCAAGTCAACCAGTGGATCTCTGAGTGAGTGAGTAAGTGAGTGGAGGCGGGACTCATTTGCATATTCATAGAACCGCACATATTAAATGAGGAAATGGTGTTACATTCATAATCAAGGCATTATACATTTTAAGGAAAAAAAAGTGAAGAGTTCAGGTGCAAAAGCCTCTAAGTGCCATTTGAAATTTTCTTCTAGAATGATCATTTTTATCAAACTATATATTTAAGTTAAGTGATTTCACTTAAATGGCAATGATATTTACCTATTACTTGTTATTTAAGTGAAATTACTGAACTCAAATATACAAGTTTGATAAAAATCATCATTAAAGAAGAAAATTTCAAATGGCATTTAGAGGCTTTTGCATCTGAACTCTTCAAGTATTAATATATAATTTTGGTGATAAAAGATGAATTTTAAGGGATACAATTACTAACTACAGGGTTTTTATAGTGTAAACACGTAATTATGAAGAAATTTAATTTTGTGAATATAGAATCAGATCAATGTGAATGTGAATTTTAGAGCGTTGAAGATTGTTGATTTCAAGGGGATTTTCTCTTCTCACAGTGACCTGTAAACGAAAATATTTTTGCTCATTACGCATTACAATAATTGTATAATCCTTTCCATTTGTGCAGCTTATTTCATATGTTATTGTACAGTCGAGAACAGACTCACGTTCAGCATCGTTCCCCTTCTGGATCACCTGTTTAGGAGTTTGAGTCCATCGCAGTGTCACATCTGTGAATCCTCTTTTAGCAAGAGCAGATCCCAACTGAAAATAACATTCATACTGAACCGATTAGATCAGAGTGTGAGGATAAAAGCCTAAAGCCATCAGGAAGACTCTGAACCCAATGATTGTTTGACGTAAGCTCCAATTTCAGATGAAATTGCCATGCATTTCAGGTTTTTAATTTTAATATTATTTTTCAACCAACATTTAACGTCTGCCCAATGTTAGAGCTTGAGGAGTGGCGTTTTCATTTAAAACAGTTCTCTTTTTGTAAGTGCAAATGCGTTGCAGTAAAACAACTCATTTTGTTCTTAACATCCTCTGGTCATATTATATGATAATTTGATGTACAATAAATCTACACTGGAAAACTAAAGGTTCCAAAAGGTGCTTTATTTCGCAGCAATACCATATTTGGTTCCTCAAAGAACCTTTTAGAGATCCGTAAAATAAATAAACAAATAAATCGTACTATGAAGAAGATCTCGGGTTACTTGACTGCAACCCTGTTCCCTGAAAAGCGGGAATGCTGAACTGAGTTCATTGGGAAAACGTTGTAATTTTTTGACCGGTTCTCAAGTACGTGTGGCAAACAAGAACTTGGCTTTAAATAACCTCTGACGATGACGTCATTAGAACTTGTGCTTATGAGAGGCTATAAAAGATGAGAAACAGGTGCGCTTTCAGGTCAGTTTGTCTGAAAAGACGTCTTGAACGCCCCCAGTTCAACAATGCGGCGCAGCATCTCGTTCCACCGTTTACAGAAATAGAGTTACAGTCAAGTAACCCGAGATGTTCCCTATCAAAAGATCAATATATATATTCTAGCCTATGTCTGGTGTAAAACTGTAAATTAATGTCAAAATTTAATTTTGACAAATACTTTCTTTAAATGATTTTAAACATATCTCTTTCTCCTGTGGCCAGTCAAGCTGTAATCTGGCCACATAGAGCAACTTGCCTTGCTCAAATGCAAATATTTAAAGCAGAGCCATGCATTTTCAAAATCACAGATGAGCCATGAGCATGGAGGCATGCATCTCCTAACCGTTTGGAGTTTCTCTGATTTCTCAATGTGAAATTTCTGCTCACTTACAGCTGTAACTCTAACTCCAAACAAAGTGGACAGATAGAAGTGTAGCACACACACACAAACACAATACGGTTCTTTGAAGTCAAAGAAACCTGAAAGTTCACCCGTTTCAAGTTTATTTACAGCCTTTCACGAGTGTGTATTCTAATGATATCATCATCAGAGGTTATTTAAAGCCTTGTTCTTGGTGTGTTTGCTTCACAACAGGTCAAACAAAGATGTTTTCCCATAGAGAACATTTTGAGTAATGGTTCTTAATGGAACAATTCATGCCAATATATAACCATTTTACGTTTACTATAAAATGCAGCAAAAACTAAATGATTTGAGAACAATTTGGCCTGATCTATGCTTCTCACAGTAATCATAAAGGTTGAATTGGTTTCTTTCTCTCACCTGTTTCAGAACATTTTCTCTCATTGAACGGTCAGTCAAATCATTGATGGAGTTAAACTGCATTTTTACAAATGACCTTTTTAAACAGGGACCTAAACAAACACAGTCATACATGTAAATACATAAAACTTCAAATTTAAATGATGAGATATTAGAACCTTCACATTGGCATTTATTTAAGGGGTAATGAACTGAGAAATCAAATTTTCCTTGAGCTTTTGGCATCTAAGAGGTCATCATATTATAAGAATATCCTGTAAGTTTCAGAACTGAAAACGTCCTTGTTAGTCCAATAAAAGCTTTTATTTACACCAGGCTCAGCAAACAACTCATTTTTCAAAGTGGGGAACTATGACGTCAAAGAGGATAAAACCCCACCCCCGCAGAAGAAGATCAACGCCTACTTCAACACGGCTGGTTTAGCCCCGCCCACCGATTCGCGCATTACATGCATAGTTAAATAACATAGAAGCCTACCTCGTGATGACAAACCGGATCATCGAGCTACCGAGCAATACAGAATATTGTGCGATATGGGCGACAGGGGCGTAGAATTTAGAAGGGACGCTAGGGACGTGTCCCTACCAATATCCAGTGACACTGATATATCCCTGGCAATAATTTCAATCAAAACTTAAAATATATTTATAAATTAATTAGGGCTGAGCAAAAAATAGATTTTTCGATTAATCGTTTTTTAAAGTGTGGTTCGAAATCGATTCTCAACGGCCACAAATCACAGTGATTTTTTTTTTTTGCTCACAGTGCTGTGTCTTCTCTCTCTGCACTAGGCAAGTGTGACTGCAGGTACACACTCGCGTTTAGGAGTCGGGACATCACGGAATATTCACTTGCACAATCGATAAATAAAAACTACCCCAAAATGTCTCTTTATTTGTGTCTTTATTCTATTGTATTTATTTGTGCTACCTTTTGTGTTGCATAAACTCTTAACAAAAAATAATAATAATAAACATTTAGGTAAGATATATGTAATAAAAAAAGTCTAAATATTTACATATTTATTTATCTATATCTATCTTAAACATGCATTTAGTGTATAATGTACCTAAAATAAAAATAGTTTTATATACAGGTTTGTGGCTCTTAATTTCTTTGTATTAATTAACCACTAGTAAATTTGTGTCCACTGTTCTTTTTTTTTATATATAAATATAGGATTTGTATTACATCTATATTCATTATAGTCGAATCGAGAGTCAAATCAGGAATCGAGAATAGAAATCGAATCGATCTGAGATCTTTCGAAAACGAATCGAAATTGAACATGTGAATCGATATCCAGCCCTAAAATTGATGTCCCCGTCCCCACCAATTTCAAATGGGCGAATCATTCCAGTTGCCATTTTACAACACTGGACGTTTTCAAAACAATTTCCCCCAAGTGCATCAACGGGTGAGTTGAAACTCATTATAATATGCAAATCTGTTATCCACTCACAGCAGTGGGCGTTTACTTCCAAGTCTTTAGTGCGAGACGGCCATAAAAACCAAGTGTTTTTCAGCTAGGCTCAGAACTAGGGTACAAAATAGCCTATTTCTTGTTCATTTTGATGTTTTTGAATGGAAAAACAAAGCGAACGTCATAAGTTAACTTCAAACAACAATATAATAAAATTTAAAAAGCCAGTTCATGACCCCTTTAAAACATTTCCCTGCTTCTCACTATGTCTTGCTGACAAAAATATATGACGATGTGAAGACATTATTATTATTATCTGATATTATAAACCAATATGAGTGATGTACCTTCTCCATAGACCTTCACCTCACAGAGAGTGAGTATCTTCATGTCTCCAGGAATGATCAGATTCACATAACGTCCCTCCATCCCACCACATGAGAAGTTGTAGGACTCGCCTGCTGGAATAGCAGGAATAACAGCACATCTACAGACAGAGAGACAAACATATAAAGGAGATCAAGACACTGTCATATATTCAAATCTACATTTGTACTCAAGCTCTCATGTTCTTTCAACCTCAAGAGTCTCACATGGGATTGTTGCTGCCGTTGTTCTCCAAAGAGTTCCCGATGCGAATCTCCGCTCCGTTTATTTGTTCTGCACAGCAATCTCGTCTGTTAGTAACGACTACTTTAATAACTCTGTAAATATAACGCAGATCCAGCCTCCACCACGGGTTAGTCTGACTAAGGGTTGAGGAGCATCCCGTGTACAACTGCTGGAGACCTCGATCAACGGCCTTTTCAGCAAAACTGTCCCCAGATGTTGACGACTGTGTAGCAACTCCAGCTACTGCCAGATTTTCTAGAAAAAATGTATGAAAACAAGGCTTTTACATTGATGCACAAAGTTTGTAGCAGATGTCAAGATTATTAAGCGAGTCATTTCTGAGAGGCATTGAATCAGTTGTTTATTCAGAGGGCAGATTTTGCTTTATTTAACGCAAGACAAAGACTTTACGAATCGGGAAAAGTCTTTCCCTTTCCGCGACTATGAATGTGTGTCTGTGTGACCGTATTAGACATCAGTTTTATGTGTTTAGAATAGCTAATAAAGTCTTGTCCATATATTTGAAAAGATAATTGCCTTGTGTTGTGTTTGCACATTTAATGTCTTGTACTGTTCGATCTAAAGTTACCTTGCTAATACATAGTGTTTCACTATAGATTGGATATTTATATCCTTGCAAAGGTTATAATTACGGCCCGTTCAAATTAACTCTGAACGAGTCATTTGCTCGGTTCCATAGTGATTCGCTTAAGATTCATTGTACATCAATGAATCATTCCTTTTGAGCTAAATTGGCCTTCCGGCCCCCCTTAAATACATTTTATGTATATTATTATTGTGTATTCGTTACAATATATTCAGTATATATATATATATATATACTGAATATAATTCTCTATAACATTGAATTACCTGCCAAATACCCGTAGATTTCAACCTCACAAAGACCAAGTCTCTTTTGATCTCCAGGAATATGAACAATCACATAACGTCCGTCCATCCCACCACATGAGTAGTTGTAAGACTCGCCTGCTGGAATAGCAGGAATAACAGCACATCTACAGACAGAGACAAACAGATCAAGCAGATCAAGATACTGTCATATAGTCCTTCTCATTTGTGCTCAAGCTCTCATGTACTTTCAACCTCAAGAGTCTCACATGGGATTGTTGCTGCCGTTGTTCTCTAAAGAGTTCCCGATGCGAATCTCCGCTCCGTTTATTTGTTCTGCACAGCAATCTCGTCTGTTGGTGATGACCACATTACTAACTCGGTACACGTCATGCAGATCCAGCCTCCACCACGGGTTAGTCTGATTTAGGGTTGAGGAGCATCCGGTGTACAACTGCTGGAGACCTCGATTACCATCAATGGCGTTTCCAGCAAACCAGTCCCCAGATGTTGACGACTGTGTAGCGGCTCCATCTAACGCCCGGTTTCCTGGGATATAAAGAATAAAGTTGACAGTCAAAGTTTGAACATGCACTTGTGTGAATGAGATTTGAGAATGTCACTGGTTTGGGAGGACATAAATAAAGTGTCACAATTTTCAGTCTTGTATGGCATGACATATTGAAAAGTGTTCTACAACAATGAATTACCTGCTAAATACCCATAGACTTCAACCTCACTAATAGTAAGAGTCTTCTGATCTCCAGGAATATGGACAATCACATAGCGTCCCACCATACCGCCACACGAGAAGCTAGCTGTGGCTCCAGATGGAATGGTGGAAATTACAGCACATCTACAGACAGAAAGATCATCTGTTATCAGTTTCTGTTCATCTGAAGCTTTATTAATCAAAACAGTCAAAGAAAGCCTCACATGGTGTTGCTGTAAACGTCCAGAAAGTTCCCGACGCGAATCACTGCCCCGTTTATCCTGCTATAATAAATGGAGGTCACTCTGTTAGTCATGGTCACTCTGTTGACTCTGTATACTTTCATCAGATCCACTCTCCACCACGGGTCGGTCTGCGTGTTAGTGTGGCCATAGGTTTCACGTAAACCATCGACTACTTTTCCGGCATATCCCTCCGTGTATAAGGATGATTGGGTGGATGTTTGCCTTAATGCTAAATTCTCTGAAATAAGACCAGTAAAAATACAGTTTTATTAATTCTTGTTGAACATTTGGAAAGTGGGTCTTTAAAAGCAATTCATTGATATAAAATCTGTTTTTATATATTATCCTTATCTGGGGTTATCATCATTAACTAAAACTAAAATCATTAAAACATACTTGAAAAGAAATAAACAACTGAAAAGTGGAAGTAATAAAATAACAAACTTTAAAAAACTAAAAAAAAAAACAACACAATTAATAATACTTTCAAATTAGAGTGAAAACAGAAAATATAATAATACTTGTGCTTTATGTGGTTTGGGACGGAAAGGTCCAGATTAAATCTGGCAGATCAAACGAAATGAATATAATAGAGATGAAAACTAATGCAAATAGATGCTTACCTTCCGCTCCATTCACCATTTCTTTAATCAATAAAAGCCCTGGGTAAAAAAATAAAAAAAAAACTGATTAAAATGAGTTCAGATAAAACAGGTTCTGCCGCTCTGTAAATTCAAGTAAAACTTTTTCTCCAAACATTTCACTTTAATAGTCACATATAAATCGCACATCATCTGAATGATAAAGGCATTGTAAAACATTGATATGTGTATTAAAGGCCAAGCTGGTGAAAACTACTGACACATTAACAATAATCTGCATCTTGAAAAATACTGTCACCTGAAGTGAGATAAGAAGATGCTCCTGTGAATCACGACTTTCTTGAGAAACCATTTGCATACACAAATGAGCACTGATTTCAAGATTTGTTTTGTAAAGCAGAAGTAGAATAACGAGGTAACAAAAACACTCCAAAAATCCAGCGATGAAGTTCATTTACTGTCTATAAATTGAGAGAGGTATTTAATGCTAACCATGATAAATGTAACATGTATGGAAAGAACATATGCAGTAAATCCACAGAAGAGAGAGAGATGAGTGCAAACTATACTAGAAACATAGTTTAATACAGTCTTAACATTAGTGTGGATCTAGTAAAATAGCAGATAATGTATGTTGTACTTTACCTAGTAAGATCCACAGGGAACTGAAGAGCTTCTTCATGGTTGATCAAAGGCGTCTGTCTTTCGTTAGCGATGGAGAGTGTGTGTGAGTTATATACGTTTTATGGAGGATGAGCCATTTAAATGTGTATCACATGATCAACCTTGTCTCTCCTCCTCTCTATCTCTCTCTCTCTTGTCTCTGTGTGCTGAGTTTCGTTAAGCTTGGACATTGTGCTGAGCAGCTTTAGGTTAATCTGTAAAAATGGGCGTTACCTGACGGATGAATTAACTTTTTAAAGTTTTTCTCCAAATGTCTACAGTCGTAACCTAGACGTTCCCTTTCGAAAGGGAACTCGCACTGCGTCGATGGCGCTTTGGGGGACGATATACCAATGCCACCATGCCACCAGGATGGCCTGACCCGGCATCAGTTACATAGTGGATGAACATTTGACATCTTCGTGAAGAAAAAAAATTATAGATTTATTGAAAATATCAATTTATTTAATTAAACACTTGAACAAACATATTTATCAAGTTTTTAATGAATTACACATTTCGTATTTAATAAAAGTAACATTTATTATCCAGATTTTGCCCTCAGGCAACATTGTACCATCGTGGAACGCAAGTACAAACCATCATCTCAAGTTATCATATCAAAACAGTACAATCTGTGTTGTTTCAGGTTAAAACATTAACAATCACCATAACCTTATCCTAATATGAAGGCCAGGCCTCAACAGCAGCAAGATCAAACATGTGGAAGACCTCCCAGGCCGACCACTCCCAAGCCACGCCCCCGTCCCACTCACCCACTATTTGTCCAATTGCCCACTATAGTGGAAAAATGTCCCGTCGACCCCGGCTGACCACTCCCAAGCCCCGCCCCCGTCCCACTAAACCACTATTTGTCCGATTATCCACTATAGCAGCCAAATGTCCCTTTGACGCTCCTGACCACATACAAGCCACGCCCCCATCCCACTAACCCATATTTGACCGACTGCCCACTATAGTGGTCAAATGTCCCGTCGACCCCACTGAACGGTCCCAAGCCAAGACCCAGTCCCTCAAACCTACTATTTGTCCGATTACCCGCTATAGTGGCCAAATGTCCCGTCGACCCCGACTAACCACTCCCAAGCCCCGCCCCCGTCCCATGAACCCACTATTGGTCCGATTATCGACTATAGCAGCCAAATGTCCCTTTGACGCCCCTGACCACACACAAGCCACACGCCCCCATCCCGCTAACCCATCTTTGTCCGATTGCCCACTATAGTGGCCAAATGTCCCATTGACCCCACTGAACGGTCCCAAGCCACGCCCCCGTCCCACTAACCCACTATTTGTCCGATTACCCACTATAGTGGCCAAATGTCCCGTCGACCCCAGCTGACCACACACAAGCCACACCCCCGTCCCACGAACCCACTATTTGTCCGATTACCCACTGAAGTGGCCAAATGTTCCGTTGACCCCACTGAACGGTCCCAAGCCACGCCCCCGTCCCACGAACCCACTATTTGTCCGATTACCCACTGAAGTGGCCAAATGTCCCGTTGACCCCACTGAACGGTCCCAAGCCACGCCCCCGTCCCACGAACCCACTATTTGTCCGATTACCCACTATAGTGGCCAAATGTCCCGTTGACCCCAGCTGACCACTCCCAAGCCACGCCCCGTCCCACGAACCCACTATTTATCCGATTACCCACTATAGTGGCCAAATGTCCCGTTGACCCCAGCTGACCACACACAAGCCACGCCCCCGTCCCACGAACCCACTATTTGTCCGATTACCCACTGAAGTGGCCAAATGTCCCATTTACCCCCACTGACCACTCCCAAGCCACGCCCCCGTCCCACGAACCCACTATTTGTCCGATTACCCACTATAGTGGCCAAATGTTCTGTTGACCCCCACTGAACGGTCCCAAGCCAAGCCCCCGTCCCACGAACTCACTATTTGTCCGATTACCCACTGAAGTGGCCAAATGTCCCGTTGACCCCACTGAACGGTCCCAAGCCACGCCCCCGTCCCACGAACCCACTATTTGTCTGATTACCCACTGAAGTGGCCAAATGTCCCGTCGACCCTAACTGACTACTCCCAAGCCAAGCCCCCGTCCCACGAACCCACTATATATTGACTCTGTTTTTTTTTGTATAGTAAGGGAGTTGAGGAAAGTTTGTGTTGTTTATTTCTTTTTGTTTAACCCTTCTTAGGTAAGTTAGAACTCCTCCTAAATTTAGTTAGTGGGCGGTTTTGTTTGTTGTTTTAGGCCTTGCTCTCCCCTGAGCCATTGCTCCCTAGGAACTCATGTTCTGTCCTTTTTTTTTTCCCTAATATATTGTTTGTAAATAAAATCCTTTCTTTGACATTTATATTGTCTGGTGTCATCTTCACTCTGGGACAGAGGATTGAAGTGTGTTCTCGCCCGTTCCTTTTGGCTTTTCCTTTTGTTACTTCCCCTTGCAACCCCTAGACGGTAAGGGGAACGTAACAGTCCGATTACCCACTATAGTGGCCAAATGTCCCGTTGACCCCACTGAACGGTCCCAAGCCACGCCCCGTCCCACGAACCCACTATTTGTCCGATTACCCACTATAGTGGCCAAATGTCCCGTTGACCCCCGCTGACCACCCAGAAGTGTCACGCTGAGGTGTTCCTCAAACTGTCTCAGGACGCAAAAGGGAATCGTAGTTTCAGCTCAAAACATATCTAACAATAACATGCATTTAAAAGGAAAACAGATTATTGTCATTGCCATGCAAAAACGCACTTCATTTTGATACGTTGTTCAGAAAACAAGACTTAATATCTAAAGTCATTTCACTTCTCCATTAAATGTGTCCTGATTTAAGTTTATTTAGATGTTTTTACTGGAAAACACACAAAGAATTTTTGGAGTGTAAAGAGAAAATGGAGATGTCCTTAATGTTGTGTATTTTTTACTCAACTTTTTAAGAAACAAACTTTAAACTGTTACAAGCTACTGTGATCAAGGAAGCTGAAATGTGCGACAAAACTCTTTTTTTTTTTGGTCACGTTCTTCCAATAAACGTATAAACATTGAATTGCTTTTTGTTTCTGTACTTGTAAGTCCATTAAAGTTAATATCGCCATCTGGACGAGCTCATATACCAGTTATTTTCTTGCTCAGCGATGCCATTTAAATAAATAAACAAATTCGAATGGATATCATTGTCTGTGTGTCCACATGGAAACATTTTGCATCTCTAAAACAACACAAGGTTTTGCACAAATTGGTCATGAATGACTTCCTCTAACAACATTATATACTGCACTGCAACACATATAATTACATTATAGGAATAAGACAACAGAAAATGTGTAAAACTACACAGACGTGTGTTTTTAAAGCCTGTGAAGTGTGATCCATATCATATGAACTTAAATATACAATAATAAATCACTTCTATCAACACTTCAGATATGAATCATGAATATTTATTTGTTTGCGTATCATAGTAAAATGGCAGCTATAAAAACAAACATATTTAAATTAACTTTTTAAATGTAAGTTCAGGAGGAATCAGTTCATCCTCGATTCCCTGACAAATTACATGCATTTTTCTTTTTTTTTTATTCTATGCTGTTAGAAATAAAGATTCTTTATTTGAATCGATGGATTTACATCAGTGAAATATTTCCATTTCACAAACGCTTCTTTGTAGTGGAAAAAGTTTTTAAAACAAATTGTTCTTCACATTCAATGGTTATTTTAAGAACTGATCGCTGAAAGCTAATTTATTCGAGTGTGAGTTTTGATATGGCAAATTTCTCTTAATACAGTTTAAGCAAGAGAAGTTTGTAAAGTGACCTGCAACATTGGAATGCTGTTGAACGAGAAAAGAAATGAATTTCTTATTAACGTAATGTTGATACTAAATGTATGAAGACGAAACCTTATTTTTCTGTATTTAAAAGAGACTTGATTTGTAATTTCTTTCCAGCGTTGGAATGTATAATGGTAATCTTTGCTTGGCTGTACCTTTAGCCCTTCGTTCAATAATATTTCTTTGCCATCATGCACAGGTAGGAGTGAAGTTTCTACACAGACACACAAGATTTTCCAGCCGTTATTGCAGTTGAGATTTGTGGTTTATTGAAGTAAACATCAAAGATGAACATACCAGTTGTTTTCTTGTCTTGTTTCCAGTTGTGAGTTGTGTCTTCTAATCATGGTCTGGTGAGAATGTTTGTGCTCCCCCTACCTGTGCCTTTCATTTCCTGTCACCTATTCCCATTTAAATACAACCATGTGCATCTAGTCACTGCCACCTAGTGTCCAAATACTAATATAAATATATCCAAACAAAATAAACTATCATGCAAACAATAAACATAAATGTCTCCTACAGAATGTATGAAACGTAAAAAAGGGCCCAGAAATTGTCTGGAATAATAAGAGACATTGAGCTCTTAAAAGAGGAATAAAGAGACCCCTTTCTATTTGTATTTTTTTTTATAGTAATACATTTATTTTAATTTAACTTTTATTGTTTTTATTTGTTTTACCTTAACTGATATGTGCCTTGTTTAATATGTACTCATTTTACCTGTATTCTGTTTTGTTCTGTTCTTGGTGTTCAATAAAAAAAAAATAATAATAATAAATAAATAAATAAATAAAAACATTTCTCTTGTAAAATTTGTGTCTGTGATTTATTCTGTTGGTTAATGTATATCTGAGATTCTGCATAAACATCCAGAGTGTTAAATATAATATAATGGTTTTCTCAAAAGTTGTTTTAAAAAAAAATCTTTCTTTAAGGCACACAGACCTCAAGATTCAGTCAATGCTTCTCAACAACGGTGACGAGTAGAATATTCAAATAGGAAATGTAAATTACATAGGCAATTCAGATCATAATTCATACCGCAATGCATGATGGGAGCCATTAATGAGTTGTGATTGGTGGCAACATGTCACCACGGTTGAGATAGACAGGCTGATTATTGATTACTATGTTTCTGAATAAAGATGACATTGATTTGATCAGAATATATTTTATTAAATATTTTAGGTTATAAGTAAATAATAAATAATTAATCCCTTAATTATCTCATTAACTTTAACACTCTTGAGTGTTAATTTAACACTCATATCGTCCATTTGAAAGCAGGTGAAGGTGATTTATTACTAATCAAGGAACCGGCTTTACTGATTAGATGCACATAACAATATCGTGCGATATATCGCCCAGCCCTATTGGGAGGGACTTTGTTCATCCATAAATAGAGTGTTTCAGTTAGAGCTGACGATCATTCAACCAGACACTCTTCACAGACTGCAGGTGTGTATGAATATTCAGCCTTCTTCTTCTTCTTCTTCTTCTAAAGAGTTAATTTAGTTCTCTTGAAATAGTTTGACAGGACATAATACTCATCCTCTTACACCTATATTTAAATAGATTTGTTTATTTATAAACAAATATTACAACACTGTTTTACAACTAAACATTTATTCTGAAGCATTAATGTATTATTTTATTGTCAGCAGATATCTGATCTTCTGCAAGCTTCAGTTCAGCACCCGCTACAGATTCTAGGTGAGCTGAATATTCTACTACAATGAATTAAATTCCCATATTACTTTGTCATTACAATGATAATATATAAATATAATAGGTGTGGTGTGTAATCACACCAGTCTCTGTGAAATATTCTATAAATAATTAATTTATAAACTAATTTCCAGTTTTTTATGATAGAAGTTAGTGTAGCTCTTGGAGTCCTTCAAGGACATTTCAGAGGAGGTAATTCAGACAGCAAATGTTGACAGTAAAATGTAAAAGTTAAACATATAGTAGATCAGCATCACAGGAAAGCAGTTGTACACGACTGCTAACATCCCTAAACTGCACTTAGGGCACAATTTAATTCTCCTGTACACACTGCAGGATTCCTCAAATCTGTTTCTGAGAGAAACTGTCCTGCAAAATTTAATTCCAACCCTAAATACACCTAAACCAACTAGTCAAGGTCTTCAGAGTTACTCGAAAATTCCAGGTATACGAGTTTGATCAGTGTTGGTTGGAGATAAACTCTGCAGGACATTTACCCTCCAGAGCTTGATTTGCAGAATCCTGCTATAATTGAATTTGAAACTAATTGCTTTTATTGGATATATATTTGCTACCAAGTGCTCTTCTTTAAAAGTGTTCATTGGCTATGTGTACATGCATAACTTTTGTTTCAATCGAACTGAATTCATTCCGATTGAATTGATGCATCTTAACTTAGTGTTTACATGAATGCTAAACACGTGATCGGGTTGATGTGCGCATTTATCTCACAAGCTTAAAATCGGAAAGGATTTGTTGACATGTGCACTGTATTGAAAACTGTTGTATGCACTGATTGTAAAATCCCCTTAGAGGACTATTTACACAATTAATGTCCAGTGACTAGAAGAGGAGTAAAGGGACCAGAGTCATTGGTCAAAGTCACTCAATGTATTAATTGGTGAAATGAGAGAATTCATTATTTTCTCACAATGTCAACAACATGTAAATATGTCTCAAATCAAACGTCGTAGACCAACACATTCTCATCCCACGACGTCATATATGACGCTTTTGACCATACATCAACATCCAACGTTTTAGGGTACCCTTTAATCTCAGTTAGATGACGCTATCCTAGGGCGTCTTCCAACTGATGCTTTACCTTTAACGTCAGAGATGACACGGGTAGGTTTAGGTCTGGGGTAGGGTTAGGATTAGATAACTTCATCTAACCGACGTTAAAGGATGTCGGATGTTGACTTATGGTCAAAAGCGTCAGTTATATGACGTCTTGGGATGAGAACGGGCTGCGTAGGCCTACGCAAAATAATATGGCCCACTTAATGGAAGGATGTGATCACGTGATGTGGTAACAAGCGAAGCACGTAGCGTCTCGTGCCCTCGCTAAATGTTTGCTTACCTTTAAACTCATCGTTTGTAATTTAACTCTCTCCTAAACTTATACAAAGTGGTGGATTTACTAACTTACTGACCTGTTGTGACTGCCAAAGGCTAAAGGGGTGCAGACCGACTCAAATGTTAAAACGGTCTCAATGGAGTCCCTCACCCACCAGCTGGAGTCTCATCGAACCGCCATCTCCTAGGACTTCAAACAAACTTTCTCAGCTCTTGAGACCAAGTTGAACGGTGTCATAACTACCGTGACAGAACACGCTGAGAAACTCGAAATTGAGAGTGAATGTGACGATCGAGAGCTATGCTTGAATGCTGCCAATGAGGCTATCATAAAGCTCCAGAAAGACCATGCTAAACTAGCAACTAAAATCGTCGATCTCGAATCACGGAGCCGGCGTAGCAATAGCAGGGTAATCGGTGTACCTGAATCCATGGAGGGGCCACAACCGACAGCTTTCTTTACCAAGATGCTTGAGGAGGTCTTTGGAGGCATCCACGATTCGCCTGTGGAGTGTGAACGAGCTCAGAGCCCTGGCACCTAAACCTCCACCAAACCAGCGGCCAAGACCGATCATCATTCGTCTCCTCAGGTTCCAGGTAAAGGATAAGATTATCCGCCATGCACGGACCATGAGGGGTAGGCTGACCGTCCATCCTTGTATTTGAGAATTATCCCCCAGAGGTTGTGGAGCAGCGGAAAGAGTTTAAGACGGTCATGTCGGAGTTGTATTACCGTTTATTATCTTCATGAGCGCTGTCTCTGTGGTATGATGTGATCGGAAAACAGATTAAAATTGTCAAAGTATCCATTTGAGATTAAGAATTTGTTCAGCTGATTGAAGACAAGTTTTTCAATGATCTTGCCTATGAAAGGAAGATTTGAGATCGGTCTATAACTGCTTAAGATGGTCTTATCCAGATTGCTCTTTTTCATGAAGAGCTTGAACTGCAGTTTTCAGGGAGTTCGGAAAACTCCCAGAGCGAAGCGAGGCATTTACCACTTGTAGGAGATCTGCTTCTAAGCTGTGTAACACACTTTTGAAAAAAAAAAAAAAAAAAAAAAAAAAGATGTGGGAAGTGTGTCAATTGGATTTAACAGACCACCTCCTTCTTAAGGATCAATTATTTCACATTCAAAAAAAATATCCTCCAAAAATTGGACATTTGAACGTTTCCAAAACTAAAACAGAATGTTTGTAAAAATTGTAAAACGTTCTTAGAACAAAATTTGGTGTTGATAGTGTTGACATAGAAGCACAATTATTATTAGGCCTATAATTTTTTTTATAAAACACCTTTGAATGTCTATAATTTGCCATAACCAGGTTTCGAGACTGAACTCTTCTGCCTTCAGTCCGTAGGGATCAAATCAGAGTTTATCACCTCGGTTTTTAAATAATATGCCCGTGAGCACTCAGAGAATTAAAGAAACACATAAATCCAAAAGCTTGACTTGAGTCTGGAACTTTTACTGGATTTTCTTTCCTGTCAGCAGTTTCCTCTCAAGAGCCGACAGGACACTTTCCCAGCAACAGTGAGCGATGGCAATCTCACAAATGGGTTTCAGGCTGTGGAGGGGCTGCACACTATATATATCTCATTGTTTTAATTCTTGCTTGTAAATATAAAGAGATATAAAACTCCAGGAGGAAGCCAATGAAAACCATCCCAAAAAAAAAAATTGACAAAACTTTTCTGAATTGTGACAAGTAGCTCTTCAGGAGGATCCAACACTGTGAACCTGTGCCACAACATTGAGGCTGCCAAAATATTAACAATTAAACATCTTCCTCTATAAGATAGCTTTGGAAGGATCCACCTCCATTTTTGTAATCTCCCTGTAACTTTATCAGCTAAACCCTCCCAGTTCTTTTCCATGTACAGGTCAGTTCCCAAATATACCCCCAGACCTTTAAAACCATCCTTAATCCATTTACATTGTTGTGGAAGACGAAGAGGGTCTATATTTTGCCACTCGCCCAGTAACAGCGACACACACTTATCCCAATTCATTTTAGCAGATGTTGCTTTTTGAAAGATTTCTAAACAAAAAAATCAAAGCAGAAATGTCCTCATTGTCTCTAATTCATACAGTTATATCATCTGCATACGCTGTGAGTTTTACAGGTGGAATCTCGGGAAACCTAGGAACAACAAGTCCATGCAATCGCTTCCTTAAAGATGATAAAAAAGGTTCAATAGATATTGAATACAACAGTCTGGAAAGAGAGCATCCTTGTCGTATGCCTCTGGTTACTGCAAAAGGTCTAGTTAGGCAACCATTAATCCTCAGCATACTAGACGTTTCATTATTTAACAATTTAACACAGGAGTCAAATTGTGGACCGAATCCAAAGGCTTTCAAAGTCTTTAGTAAGTACAAATGGTCCACTCTGTCAAAAGCTTTTTCTTGATCGAGAGATAAGAGTCCAATATCAATTTGATGTTTTTTGGCAACTGTAATTATGTCTCTTAGAAAAAATAGGTTGTCGAAAGTTGTTCTTTTGGGGATACAATATGACTGATCCTCATGAATTATAGTTGCCATACATTTCTTCAACCTATTAGTTATAGCTTTTGACAGTATTTTAAAGTCAGTACACAGTAATGAATCAGGACGCCAATTCTTCAAGAGTCCAAGATCCCCTTTTTTGGGTATTAAAGAATACCTTGGTTAAAGGACTCCAGAAGAACATGATACAGATCTTGTCCAAGCACATTCCAAAACCCCTTGTAGAACTCTGCAGACAGACCATCCAGTCCAGGGGATCTGCCGCTGTTCAGCTCCTGCACCGCATTCGGGAGCTCAGAAAAAGTCAGAAATCCCTCCAGCTCCTTCTTCTCTGTCATTGACAACTGTGGAAGATCTAGAAGAAGTTCTTCAGCCGCTGCTTCCTCACAGTGTTCTGACTGATAGAGGGTCTCATAAAAAGATATAGCAGAAGCTATAATTTCTCGCTGGTCAGTAGTTTCACTGCCATTAGAAAGTTTCAGTTTATGAAAAAATTTCTGCTCTTTCGGCTTTTTCTCTAGTCCAAAAAAGAAGGCAGTTGGAGCATCCATTTCATTGTGCTTTATATATCTTGTTCTCACAAAAGTTTCCTTTTACTGTTCCTCCAATAAATCCTTCGAAAGATTTTTATTCTCTTTAATGGTGTCAGCTGACAATAATCTGTCTCCTTTAATATTGTAGCTTTGCTGAAAGAATGTCTTGTTCCAATATCTTCATTTTCAGTGTTCTGTGCAGTGTAATTTTGGCAAAAGTTCTTTATCTGCACCTTGCCCAAATCCCACCACTGTCTTAAAGATGTACAACTATGTCTCTCTTCCCTCCAAGATCTCCACAGAAGGTCAAAAGAGTGTACAAAGATGTGATCTTGCAGTAATCTGCTATTAAAGTGCCAGTGTGCCTGATAGGGTTTAGACGACTGAACAGACATAGACATAGAAATAAACAACGCATTCTCACCCCAAGGCGTCACCTTTGACCATGCTTCAATATTTTGACGTTTTAGGATCCTACGGCGTCATCTAACTGAGGCTAAAGGAAAGCGTCAGTTCGAGGATGCGGTTAGGTTTAGGTGTGGGGTGGGGGTAGGGTACACGCGATCCTAGGGCGTTAACTGACGCTAAAGGACGCCTAAAGCGTCAGATATTGAAGCATGTCCAAATGCTTCCCAAGGCGTCAGTTAGGTGACGCCTTGGGGGTGAGAATGGGCTGAAATAAAATGATGATCTGACATAGATGTTGGTGAGATACAACTACCAAAAAATCTTCCTTTGTTACACTCTTCAACATAAAAACGATCCAGTCTTGCACCAGAGACAGTATTTGAATTCATTTTTAACCAAGTGTATTGTTTAACATGAGGATAAGCATCCCTCCACAAATCTACCAGATTGTGTCTATTAATTAAAGATTTAAAAACGTATGCTGAACCAGAATGAGGTTCCTCATGATTTCTATCTAATTTGTGATCTATAATTGAAATCACCGCCTATTATAACAATATTATCCTGAGGACATTTCATCAATTCATCAGAAAATTTTCTAAAAAACACATTTCTTTCGCTTCCAATATTGGGAGCATAAATATTAAAAAAAGAAAAACTATTATTGTCTAGTGTTATATCAGCACGTAATAAGCGTCCAGGTATTATTTCTAAAAAATCTGGATCATTTTTTAAGGTGCAAGTACTTAAATAAATTATTTCTCTTTTTTGCATCCCTACAACCATTTATATTTAAGGATCCAATGTTCAAGGATACCATCTGGATTAAAAAAGAGAAAAAATACAAAAACCAATATTTCCTAATCATCATGAATTTTTTTTGTCTTTTTCTGACTGCACTCACAAACTTTTTAAGTCGATATCATTTAGGCTGATCTAATTCCTCTAAACTGGCTTTCTTCATGGCGATTCTGTAAAGAGCCTTAAATCAGGAAAGAACGTTTCAACCTTTGGCTTTCTCTGATTCTTTGTTGCATTCAAAAAGTCATTAAGTTGTTCCACAGTATAATAACGAGATTTAGCAAATCCCTCCTGTGAATTAATTTCAGACACTTCATCAGCAATCGAATCTGAACAATCACTGTCCGAATCACTATTAGTAACTTGCGATTTTGACCTTTCAGTTAACAATTCAACATCATTGTCTGACACGTTATTTGATGCCTGCGTCTCACTCAAAGAATCACTTATAGGCACATCCATCTTGCTCTACCTCAACAATAGCCTCCATCCTGTTGTTTGTTCCACTCTGTTCAGCCTCAGGTATTTTAGCAAAAGTAGGCTTATCAGTGATAATAATATCAGCATTACAACCTGAATGCAACTGTTCAGCTTCTGCGATTTCAGGAAGCGTGGGTATATCAGCGCTCGGATCGGTCGCTGCGCTGGCACTGGTCACTTTAGCCCCATCATTATTTTCTGGAACATTTAGTACCTGTCCTGGGTCAGTTTCGATTTCATTTCTTACATTTTGAGCCTCTTTCACCAGAGGACAGGCTGTTTTAATGTGCCCATATTTTCCACAAAAAAACATTTCATCGACTCAGTGCGCTGATAAAGATCGTATAATCTTTTCCAAGCACCGTTAATTTAACGGACACCTCAAGAGTTGTGAATTCAGCACTCAGTATCATAAGAGCCTGACGTCTGAATGACATAACATGTTTCAACTCTGGAGTTTTCAAACCCAGAGGAATCATTTTAATCGGCCCGACCGATTTTCCATAGCGTGCTAAAATATTCTCAAGCGCTTTATCAGAGATAAACGGCGGTACATTTGACAACATCACTTTTTTCGAGAGGTTGGACAAGGGTAATACAGGGACAAAAACATCCTGAACAGTCAAGCCACACTCCACTAAATGATTGACCATTTCAACTTCCTTCAGAAAAACAACCATTGCTTTATTCATTCTAGAAGCAGACATGATGTTTTGTGCACCTATTTCTCTACCAATAGCGACCAACACGTTCTCAATTGACACTGATCCGTCAGCCGGCATGCACTTGCACGCATGCCGGCAGACAAACAGGAAAAACCATCGGAGTTTGAGCCCATTTCTATCAGCTATACTGACAGAAGTCAGCACTCCGACTCTCTATCCTCTAATCCGAAGCAGTATTCAAAAGAAATAAGCCCAGAAAAAAAGGAAAAATTTGAAACTCACTCAAGACCGCCACACACTCTTCCGCTCACACGCTCCCCACAATCACTCCGCACATGCGCACAAGAGAGAGAGAGAGAGAGAGAGAGAGAGAGAGAGAGAGAGAGAGAGAGAGAGAGAAAGAGAGAGAGTGAGTGTGTGTGTGATTGTATTAAAGGGGTAGTAGGGACATGAATTATGTTGAAAACAATTAAAAAGCCTTTATTTTATTCATGGCTTAAACATTGGTGACCAATTTTAAATCATAAAAACTCTGCTTTGATCCTTACAGAATGAAGGCAGGCTAATTATTTCACATTCAAAAAAATATCCTCCAAAAATTGGACATTTGAACGTTTCCAAAACTAAAACAGAATGTTTGTAAAAATTGTAAAACGTTCTTAGAACAAAATTTGGTGTTGATAGTGTTGACATAGAAGCACAATTATTATTAGGCCTATAATTTTTTTTATAAAACACCTTTGAATGTCTATAATTTGCCATAACCAGGTTTCGAGACTGAACTCTTCTGCCTTCAGTCCGTAGGGATCAAATCAGAGTTTATCACCTCGGTTTTTAAATAATATGCCCGTGAGCACTCAGAGAATTAAAGAAACACATAAATTTTTAACTTTCACTGGATCTTCTTTCCTGTCAGGAGTTTCCTCTCAATAGCCGACAGGACACTTTCCCAGCAACAGTGATCGAATCCAATCTCACAAATGGGTTTCAAGCTGTGGAGGGACTGCGCACTGTAGAACGAGAGAGAGAGAGAGAGAGAGAGAGAGAGAGAGAGAGAGAGAGAGAGAGAGAGAGAGAGAGAGAGAGAGAGAGAGATTTGATTTGATTTTTAAAATACATTTTATTACAAATCGGTTTTAATTCACACAGGAGTACATATACAGCTGAATCAAAAACTCACAATATAGAGTTAAAAATCAAAGTATTACTAAATATATGACAAAGAACACCTTTTATGCACCATCTTTGCTCAAACAACCTTAGATTCTTTGTTGCATTGTAATAATGGAAATCAATTTGAATTCTTGATTTCACCAGCATTGAAAAAATCAATATTACATCTGTATCAGAATCTTTTTCAATTTTCCTTTTTCTGCTTACATAAATTGCCATTTTTGCTTGACCCAAGAAAAAGTTAAACAACTGACACTCATAAGATCGTTTTCTCGAATACTTAAAACCACAAATAAAAATCTCCATTGAGAAGACTTCATCAAACTGTTTAAATACATCTTGTAAATAAATAAACAACGGTTTTAGTCTTATACAATGCATAAAAGTATGAAACACAGTTTCTCTTTGGGAACAAAAAGGACATTCCTGATTAACTTCATGATTTATCCTTGAAACAAATGCATTAACAGCTAAAATTCCATGTAAAACTCTCCATTGCAAGTCCCCTGTTTTTTTAAGCAATGGTGACTTATAAAGTGCCCCCATTTAGGTCTAGTATTCTCACTTAAATGTAAGACATTGCGCCATGGTGTATCTATTTTACCATCAAGACTCTTCTTATTGAAAGCTTTAACACAACACTCGTACATAGCTTTACTAGATGCTTTTTCTTTTCCCAGCAACCTCAAATTACTACACTTTAAAAAAAACCATCACACATTTCCAAATCAGGACTCAAAGACAAATTCGGAAACGGATCATCATTCTTTGGTTGAACACACCCTTCTTCAAAGTCTTTTAACATTTGTAACTCCTCTTTGGTAATGATTTCTTTCCACTTAGACAACAGCCGAGTTACCACCCGTGTTGACCTCATCCTCAACTTCTCTTCCATTGCTTTAGAGTCAGATAAATCATGTCCAGTTATACGAACTAGGCTTCCAAGAGTAACGATGTGAGATTTAATGAGTACGTCCATCAAAGCAGGAAAACATCCCTCCTTTGACACATCCAAACGTGATCCACAAATCAACGGTTCTTGAAGAGTCCAGTACAAAGAGTCTGTTATTTTACTTCTCGATGTTTTAAAAAGTGACCATACTTTGAATAAATTACAATAAAAAATAGGTAACTTAGATACAGAAAACTTCTTGAGGTTCGTCCAAAACAAAGACTTGTCAAGACCCAGGCCTTCAAAGTTCCTAATAATAATGGAAGCAACCAAACTCCAATTCTCATTCTCAGAACTTTCAAGAAACCTTTGTACATACTTTAGCCGAAAGGCGGCCACTAGACTCTGTAGATGAATCAGACCCTGTCCCCCTTCATTTTTAGGCAGATACAAAACACTTTGTGGCACCCAGTGTAAATTATCCCAAAAAAAATTAACTAAAATAGATTGAATTTTTTTCAGAAGAATTACTGGGGGGTCAATACATGCTAGCCAATGCCAAAGAGTAGAGGCTGCCAAATTGTTAATAATTAACACCCGCCCTCTATATGACATGTTAGAAAGTAAAAACTTCCATTTATTCAAACGACCCACAATTTTCTCTTCTATCCCCTCAAAATTCTTCTTTACAGTTATATCATCTCCCAAATACACACCTAAATATTTAAACCCATCTCTACTCCACTTTAACCCCGCGGGGAGACTGGGTTGTCCATGAGTCCACTTTCCAACCAAGATAGCCTCACTTTTATTCCAATTTACTCTAGCGGAGGAAACAAACATAAAATCCCTTAAAATCTTTGTTAACGTTGACACATCGCTGTGTTCTTTAATGAAAATCACAATATCATCAGCATAAGCTGATAGTTTAAATACTTTTTCACAATTTGGAATAGTTACACCCTTTAAATCTGCTCTAAACTTCCGTAAAAGGGGTTCAATTGTTAAACTATACAACATACCAGAAAGAGCACAGCCTTGCCTGATACCTCTAAAAACACTAAAAGGGGCACATAAGTCACCATTTACCTTCAGTAAACTTTCAACATCACAATAAAGAGCTTTTAACTTATCAATAAAAATGCTATTAAACCCAAAAGCTTCTAAAACCTCCCATAAATAACTATGTTCAATTCTATCGAACGCTTTCTCTTGATCTATTGAAATCAAACCAAAATCCACATCAAAGAGCCTACTGATGTCAAACATATCTCTAACAAAAGAAATATTATCGAAAATTTGCCTTCCTGGCACACAATAGGTCTGATCAGTATGAATGACCTCTTCCAAAACCCCACTCAATCTATTTGCCAATGCCTTGGACAGAATTTTATAATCACTACATAGCAATGACACAGGCCTCCAGTTTTTTATTTCACTCAGGTCTCCCTTCTTGGGCAGTAAAGTCAACACTGCTCTACGGCAGCTCAGTGGTAATCTTCCACTGTTTAGACTTTTGTTGATGACTGCAAGCAGATCGGCACCAATCTCAGGCCAAAAAGACTTGTAAAAGTCTACAGATAGGCCATCTATACCTGGTGCTCTGCCGCCTTCCATGCCTTGAAGAGCTTTCCTCAGCTCTTCTAACGTTATCTCTCTACAGAGACCGCTGTTCGCCTCTTCAGTCACCTGAGGAAGATCCTCAATAAACACATTAGTGTTTGACCCGTGTATAAGTTCACTGCTATATAGTTCTTTATAAAATTCTACCGCTCTCTTCCGAATTTCTGTATGATTTGACAAGAGTGCCCCATCTTTAGAACGCAAAGCATGTATACATCTTTTTTGGCCATTTTTCCTTTCCAGATTGAAAAAAAATTTGGAAGATACATCCATCCACTCTATATCCTTATACCGGGATCTGATCATAGCCCCTTGTGCTTTCAGGTCTAGAATTCCTGCCAATTCTTTGCTTTTTCGATTTAAAATTTCAATAAGCTCTTGATTTTGTTCAGTTCCAATAGATTCTTGTAGTTTCTTTATATCTTTTTCTAGATTTACCATTGAAGTATTTATTTCCTTAGTGATGTTGTAAGCATACTGTTGACTCAATTGCTTGATCTGCGTTTTTCCAAAATCCCACCACTGCTGCAAAGATTGGAAATCAGATTTAGTGGTTCTATATTCATTCCAAAAAAACTTAAAAATATCTCTAAATTCCATGTCATTTAAAAGACTGTTATTAAAGTGCCACATTGCACTCTTTGGTTTTACGGATCCTAAAGTTAAAAAACACTGTACTAAACTATGATCCGAAAAACTAACTGGAATAATAGAACAATCTCTAAAAAGATTAAGTTGATGTCCAAAACCATAAAATCTGTCCAATCTTGCTAAAGACAACCTATTATTGTAAGAATGAACCCATGTATATTGTCTGTGCGTCTTATGAAAATTCCGCCAAATGTCAACCAGATCATGTGTTTCTATTAACTGAATTAGCCTTTTTCGAGAAGCCATATGAGGCTCAACATGATTTCTATCTGAGGCAAATTCAGTGCAATTAAAATCACCTCCAAATAAGAACAAATCCTCAGTATTACAATCACTTAATGCTTTACATGATATATTCAAAAAGCCCATTCTTTCAACTGCATTGGTGGGAGCATAAATACAACAGAAGCAATAAAAAGCATTGTCAAATTGAGCCCTTATTTTTAAAAATCTGCCTTTTACAACTTCTTCTACTTCATAAGAAATTGGAATGGAGTTTTTAGAAAATAAAATAGCAACACCGCCACTTAGAGATGAATTATGACTAAAAAAGGTTAACCCATCAAATTCTCTTGCCCAATCTTCTTCATTGGAAACATCACTATGAGTTTCTTGTGCAAACAGAATATCTATTTTCTTTATCTTCATTAACTCATATAATTCAAACCTTTTCTTCCCTTCTCGTGCCCCATTTAAATTAAGGGAAGCAAAATGAAACTCCTTCATTAAAGAAAAGAAAAGGATAATCAAGACACAAAAAAGCCTCATCTCATAAGCGTAATTTTAAAACTATTCAGCATTGATTCCTAATTGAAATTGTACTTTTGTGAGAATTTTTTTCAGTCTGTAAACTTCTTGATCAGAGAAAAGACCTTCACTCCTAAAACTCTTTGTTTTTTCTACAAATTGCATCAAATCAGGAAAGTATTCTGAAATACGCACATTTCTTGCATTCTTTGTTGCTCTCAAAAAGAGCTTAACATCATCCACACTGTAAGATTGTTCTGTAGTTTCGTCTTTCGTCTGATCAAAAGTAACACTGCATTCTGAAAGGTCAGTGTCACTTTCAGTATCAGTTTGACTATTTCCCAGTTTTTTTGAATTACTGTAGTGGCTCTGTTCCATTCTCCTTTTTTGTGGTGTTTTGAAAACACAATCAGCTTGTTCCCCCCCAGAATAAAGATCCTCGCCTTCCACCTCCATGTCTTGGTTGATTACTGAACCCTGCATTTCTAAACCATCAGTTAACTGATGCCCCTCCTCAGGGACAGAGGCTTCTCCTACTGCCACTGCCTCTCGCTCACCCCCCTTTTCCTTCAAGGCTGCAGCATCACCTGATGAATCTGTTGAAGTTGCATCTACATGTTTTAGTACAGTGTTCTCATCAACTAACGTTACCACTGTTGTAGGCACTTCACTCCTGACAATTTGTACTGCACCTTCAACCTCACCAACCCTTTCAACTGAGGCTGCTGAAACTTTTTTCCTTGATTTCTCATCTTTTTTTGGACAAACCCTCACGAGATGTCCTATTTCCCCACAACTAAGGCATTTCATGCTATTGGTCGTAGCATAAACTACGTAGTTGAAGTCGTCGTGATTAAAATTGAACGTCAAATCCAATTCCTCCTTATTGTCCTTTAATACCATGTAAACAAAACGTCTGAAAGACACTACGTGTTTCAGCAACGTCGACTTACAACCAATCTGAATCATTTTGATTGGAGAAACTAATCTACCATGCCTCTCCAACAATTTCACCAACACTTCGTTTTTTATGAATGGTGGGACGTTTGATAGAGTAACTTTTTTGGACGGAGTAGACAGCGGTAACACTGGAACAAAAACATTGTCAATGACAACACCACTTTCAACCAACAAGTTTGCTAATTCAACGGTTTTCAAAAAAATAACAATTGCGTTGTTCATCCTCGATGCTGACAGAACATTTTCGCAGCCAACCACCTCTCCTATGGCCAAACTGCACTCTTCCACACTAGCGTTCAAACTTAACTTCACCGCATGACGCCGTGTGAGGAAATCTAGCGTCCTCGCACCTGAAGTCATCCTGCCAGTTATAAAAACTGGCAGACAGACAACACACCACTATCTTAACCCTCCCAAACCCGTATACCACAAAGTAGAAAGATAAAAGATAGAAAAATAGAAAACCTATTTTTGACACAGCGGCCAAAAAAAGAGAAATAGTCCACACACTCACCACGCTTCCCACTCGCTCGCTCAACAAACGCTCACGCATGCGCGCAAAGAGAGAGAGAGAGAGAGAGAGAGAGAGAGAGAGAGAGAGAGAGAGAGAGAGAGAGAGAGAGTCAAATCTCATCCCAAGGTTTATAACTGATCAAAAGTGTGTTAGATCATGTGTTTAATAATATGTGTTTAAAAAACGTTGACGGCTGCATTTATTTATTTAGCAGAGATTTTGTTTTAAAAGTAATAGTAATTTTATATAGTATTACTTTAGTCTAACACGTGATTTTTGAAAACCACACCCCCTCTGTCTTTGCCCCTCCCACACATTTGTAAAAGTGAAACTAAACTGCTATTTAAAGGGATGTCGCAGGGATATTATTGGAGATTTCAACATTTCTGAAGACAAGAACACCCAGGTTTTTGCTCCAGGTCATTTACATTGTTCAGGTAAGGGAATCAAACTGAAATTATGTATTTCTATGGGATACATAATTTAATTGATTTTATGCAACTTTATGATATTTTTTCAAAAAAAACCCTGATTTCAGAACGATTCTGGTGGGCCTATTTGTTAATTGGCTATTCTCTCTCTCTCTCTCTCTCTCTCTCTCTCTCTCTCTCTCTCTCTCTCTCTCCCTCTCTCATTATTATTATTATTATTATTTATAAAGAGACAATGTACAATTTTCCACATAAATGTTTTCATTTCATGTATTGTAGATTTAGACAAAGCTCTCTCCTCATCTCCATCAGTCTTCCGTTTTCTCTTTATATTGCCCTGCCCCTGTCTCTTCCGCCCGTATTGTTTCATTTTGTCTGTCAGAAAGAAAACAAGGTTTCCGGTGGAGAATATACGCTGGCGCTGATTTTTTTTTTTTTTAAATTAGCCTACATTTTTAATTATTTATTCTTAAATTAGTATAGGCTATATGTATTAGTTGGTTGGTGTGTTTTTTTATTACACTTCTTTTATTGATAGCTATTGTGGAGTCTTTCGGTGTGTGCCTCTAGACAATTCAGATCATAATTTATTCATACCACAATGCATGATGGGAGCCATTAATGAGTTGTGATTGGTGGCAACATGTCACCACGGTTGAGATAGACAGGCTGATTATTGATCTCTGTTTCTGAATAAACATGACAGTGATTTGATGAGAATATTTTTTATTAAATATTTTAGGGTATAAGTAAAATACAGATATGCAGCAGAGGTACAAAACTGTGAGTAGTATGAAGCTGCAGACTCGGAGACCTGCATCTACAGTCCCCCTGCACCCAGTCCCTCATTCTCAGACCCCTCGTTTTTCGAGACAGCGCATCCTATCAAATTGTATCGGATAAACATGTGAAGAACTTTAGCCAAAACGTGAGTAGGCTATCTTCAATTTTATTTAGCGAATCGTAGTAGCCTATTCGTTTGATTTATTTTTTTAATAAAACTAATTTAGCTCATCGATACAACATATGAATAGTCCATTTAATATTTGTAAAGATAGTTTGTTACAAGATTTGAGCCGTTAATGTATGTTTTTTCGCCCTCTTCCCCCCGAAAATATTTAGATAGCTAACGTTAGCCTTTAACCTTGGACTTTTTGTAGATGTCATAAATGCTGCAGTTATTTCCACTGCCCATTTTGTGTCCCCATATATTTCAAACCCACAAAGTTGTCCAAAGTTCAAAAACATCTCAAGGGACACTTCAACAGAGCAGTGCAACATAGCTAACATTTGCAAACATCTTTTTTCTTTTTTTTTTTGAAACATCGTAAGACATGTGCTATCGGTCCTATGTTGTAGGCTTTTCCAGGGTACACCATCAATCGATGGAGTTGCCCCTGCCGAATCCAGCAACATATAATTTTATGATTATGCAAAGCGACTTATAAATGAGTTTTTTTTAATGCAATTGAAGACGAAAAGTAAAGTCACGAACACAGTTTTTTCTTCCTTTTTTTCTCTACAGCAAGATGATGTGATCATTAAATAAAGTACAGAATTATTTATTATTGGTGTTTTGTCTATTCTGATTTGTTTTGCTTCGCATTCAAAATATCAAAAAAAACAAACAGATATTGTAATGTTAGCATGGTAATGTTAATTAGACCATTATAGGTTGAACTGAAAGAAAAATTGGAAAAAAAAAATATATAAAAAAAAACATTGTAGCAATATCAATCTGTAATTGTATCCCTTCCATCAGTAAAAAATAGTTTTTTTTGGCACATGCATTAAGCAGGGAACGCAAATATTTATTGGATAATTTATTTGGAGACCGTAATATTGCATCCTATTGTTTTTAATTGCATTTGGATAATCGTGCGCTGTACTCTGTGTGCGGGTGTTATTCGATCTTTTGAACAGCAGGAGGCGCTGTGTTCGAAAAACGAAAGGGTCTGAGAATGCGGGACTCTCGGTGGGGGACTGTAGATGCAGGCTCCGAGTCTGCAGCTTCATAATATTGAAAACTGTAGCTAACAAGTTAAAGCAAATCATCTGAATAAGTTCCATTTTCCAGATCATTGCATGATTATGTCAAAACATAACCAACACAGATCACAGTTGCCTTTGTTCATTTGACTGTTATAAGTCAATATCAACATGCAAACAAAATATAAAGTGAAAATATAAGTGTCAAGAGCCCAACTAAAGCAGACACTGATCTCCATAACGGTGGTTTACAATTTGTGATTTTCTCCTTCAGTGATTCTGCTTGTGATCATCAGGTGTCTTTAATAATGCTCAATCATCACTAAATTAATCACTTAATTATCTAAATAACAGTTTAATTTAACACTCATATCGTCCATTTGAAAGCAGGTGAAGGTGATTTACTGCTAATCAAGGAACCGGCTTTACTGATTAGATGCGCATACAATATCGTGCGATATATCACCCAGCCCTATTATGCTGTATCCAACAAAATAAATCACAAATACTAAATTCAAATGACGATTGTCACAATATAACCAAAACAATTAGTTTGTATATTTTTTCTTTGTTCATCTGACTGTTACAACTCGGATACAACAGCCGAACAAAATCTAAAGATAATGTAAGGCTCAAGAGCCCAACTAAAGCAAACACTAATCTCCATAATGGTAACCTGAAATTCTGGTTTTCTCCTTCAGTGATTCTGAAGTTGTGGTGACTTCAAGTGAAACCGAGTTAAACCTCCGTTAATTCTCAATGAAATCTTCTGTAGAAGTCTGACAGAAATAAATTCAATCTGGTTAGTAATAAGTGAAGCTGGTAATGCTGTCTGTGGAGTTGTTTAATCCTCCTCTGCTGAGATCTTCAGATTTAATGTCTTCTTTTCTCTTCAGGTGATTTCATCTAAGACTGTGTCGTCTCCTTTTCTGTTCTCTACAGAGGAGTAAAGTCCAGGTTCAGAAAGTAAAAGTCCGCCTCAGTATTTTGTTCCAATCACCTGGATTTGCTTATTAACAGTTTTTCAGCCAGGAGACAGAAATCAGCTGAAATCAACTGTCAACAGATCCTCCTTTCCCAGTGACTGGCCAGTGGCTGGTTTAGTAAATGCTGCTTCTCGTTGGATCTCACATAGGGCCTCTCTCGATAGGCTTCTGCAGTTGTCACAGGGCAGCCAATAGGCACGCGAGCTGTCTTGCCTATGTCTGCGTACTGCTGCAGCGCGTTTTACATTAATTCAAAATTAAGGATAATTTTTTGGCTTCAATATCTCGTGGAAAAGAGTTTTCTCCTAGCGTAAGATATTACACAGTACGAGAGAACCTCTCGAAAGAGAACTCTTGCCTTCTTTCGTGGCTTATTTTATTCTCTCTAAAATGTCAATAGAACAAAGATAAATAAATATCCATGTATGTGTTTGGTGTGTGTGGCACAGACAGCAAGGACTCTATTGGACTATGGGCAACCACTTGACTATGGGCAACCACAGCGGAAAAGGTATACCAGCTAATATATCTTTCTTTCTAACTAACTAACTAACTAACTAACTAGGGATGTCCCGATCCGATCCACGGCATCGGTATCGCGCCGATACCGGCCCAGAACGCTAGATCGGAGATCGGAGGGGAGAAAAAAATATGAGCGATATCCAGTTTAGCGGCGCAGCCTGTCACGTGATGATTGTTGTGTTTACGCACACGCACGCAGAGAATCACTCTCGCTCTGCGCACGGAACAAAAGCTGCATTTCAGTCTTTTCAGAAATTCATTGGCTATCAGAAAATAGCGTCATTTCATTCTCTATTGCAACTGGATAGATAAACTGTCACTCAAAGAGAGGTAGGTACCGATCTTCACCAGGCACGCTCGTTGGCTGTTGGAGTTTAGAAGACACCCCTAACACTCGCCGATTGGCTAAAATGACCTGTCAATCAATAGTTCATGGGTCAGCGGCCATTTTGACATTCTTTTTTCTCCAATGTTTACGTTTCAACTGTAGACGGATCAATAGTGCTACGTTCACACCGGACGCGAATCGCGCGTCAAATTCGCGCCTGACGCGTCTAGTTTGACGCTTGACCACTAGTGTTAATTCGCGTGTCAAGAGCGAAACTGGCGCGTGTAAAGTTTGAAGCGAAATCTACGCGCGTGACGCGCGTCAGAATCAAAATCCGTTGGCGGTCATTGTTTTTATGTCGACCGAGCATTCATCAAGAGAGTTACCGAGTTTACTCTGGATAGCAGAACAGCGGCGTGGGGATCATCGTCGCCGTATATTTGTGTCCACCGGACCCTTCGGAGCCGAACCGTTTGGCGAGTTTCACCATTCGCTCGCTCCAGGAGCTGCGCTGGATGACGGCCGCTGTCAGCGGTACTTCCGCCTGTCACGCGCCCAGTTTGATGACCTGTTGTCCCGCATCTGAGCGAGGATCACCCTCGCCCGGCCCCTCATCCATCTAATCTAGCTGTCATTTATTTTTGTTTTGATAATAAATAGAGCCAGCCTTCAAAAGTTATTAACCTGTCCTGTGATTTTTTTTTTCTCTCTCTCACGTCCAGACACGAATTTATGCACATATGTTGATTGTCTTTACAACATAATACTATTTCTAGATATGGAATGAATAACATTCAATACAAAATGAACATGTCTCCATATAGAAATAATGTTTTAAGTGATGAAACATTTGCTTTGTTGTGCATAATCCCACCATGCATTTAGTCATATTAACAAAATAATTTATTGAAGCATCCAGACACTTCACCACGTGAGCAAGCAGCTAGGCTCCTGATTGGTTAACGCGGCGCGAATTCATGCCAAAGTTCAGATTTTTCAACTCGGGCGGCAGACGCGAATTCGCGTCAAACGCGTGAATGCACAACGCTCAATTCGCGCCATTCGCGCCAACTTGACGCGCGAATGAGGCGTATTCGCGTCTTCCGCGCCGCGCTCCACGCCTCATTCGCGCCGCAGGAATTTTTCACGCGCGTAAAGTGTCTTTGCATTGACTTAACATTGAAATCATTCGCGCCTGACGCCCTATTCGCGTCCGGTGTGAACGTAGCATTAGTGCGTCGAAGTTGTGATAGCGCTGTCGGCTAACGCGAAATGCTACTATTTACATTCCATGGATGTTTATTCATATATACAATTGTTTTGGACTAAAAACTTCTTCAAATTGGATTGTATGGACGCTTTACAGTGAAACCAAACCATTTTTGTTGGAATGTGGACTAACAGATGGCTAATTGGTGAGTTTCTTCCAGTTTGTGTTGGTTTGTTTTGGCTGTTGGTGGTCTGACAAAGAGACAGATTGTGCCCGCTGTGTTGATTGTATCTTAAAATGGTTTACGTCGTTCGAATCACGAGTTTCTCAGCTTTCCAAAGATATGTATTATGTTTACTTTTGTGTTTGTTTTGTTTTGTCTTTCACAAAGTTAAACCTATAAACCACCCTGTGGGCCGTATACGGCACGTCGGACCACGAAAAAAAAAATATCGGACTAATATCGGTATCGGCAAAAGCCAAAGGTGCGGCATCGGTATCGGTATCGGAAGTGAAAAAGTGGTATCGGGACATCCCTATAACTAACTAACTAACTAACTTGTCCTCGATTTTAACGCGATTTGGTTCACCTTGTCAGTGAACTAGGGCTCTTTGTAGTAAATGCCGCTCCATCTGAAAGCAGGTGAAGGTGATTTACTACTAATCAAGGAACCGGCTTTACTAATTAGATGCGCATAACAACATTGTGCGATTAATCGTGCAGCCCTACTCTAGACCTATTTTTCCGAACTCCTCACAACCGTACATTCTTCCGTTGAGAGCTTGAATAATTAAGACACTCCAGCCCAGTTGGTGGCGATAATGCACCTTTGCCGATTGCAAGCAAACCACTTGTATAGTGTAGCCTACGATGTGGCTACTGCATAAGAATACAATGAATACAAACAACCCCATTTCCGTTTCTGGCGGCGGAGTAATACCGTACATCACTGAACACAGAACGATTGTCTGGAGAATCTCGCTGGTCGTAAAAGGGTCAGAACACAATCTCATCCCAGACATTTTTGGTGCTGAGCTAGTGATAGATACTCCAAGACCCAAAATGGATGGGTCAATTAAGAAAGAAATCCAGCAGGGCTGGACTGGGACAAAAAGTCAGCCCTGGACACTTCATCCAGACCGGCCCACTGAAAACACACGCACGCACACACGCACGCACACACACGTCTATACATGCATTAATCTGCATGTAAATTACTGATTAGAATTTATTTACTATCAAAACCCAGACAAAACTATTAAAATAATAAGCAAAGAAAATGATTTTATCAGGCTTTATTGTAAATAATTAAAGGCTTTAATTTATGTGCCACTTATTATTCTAATAGAAATATTAATGCTAATACTATATTAACTATATAAACTATATTTCATGAGGTTCAACATCACTGCCAGGACCTACAAAAGAAGCCTAGAAAACAGTTCACTTTTCTCTGCAACTTTGTCAATGATCACATCAGAGTCAAGAGAGAAAAGGATGTCCCTCTCTGTTGCCATCAACATAAAAGCTTCCAAGTGCTCCTGTGACAGCTTGCTTCTGAGTCTGGTTTTAATGAACTTAAGAGTTGAAAATGTGCGTTCACAGGCAACCTGAGTGATTGACAGGGTGAGCAGGAACTTGTATGCCAGACCTAGGAGGTGGTAGGCATTTGACATCAGATTGAACCTCCCGAGAATCTTGTAGCAACAGAGTGGACATTCATTACATGAGGAACACTCCTTGCATCGGATTTCAACCCCCTCATCTTCGGCCTTGTCTTCCAATGTTTTGACTTTGTACTCATCGAGTGGATACATTTTCAATTTTTCCCACTGCAGAACAAAACTTCTAAATTCAGATTGTAAGTTCTCAGCAGTTGCTTCACTGTCAAACCTCAACAGACATTTGCTGAGCTCTTGGAACATTGATGGTGGTAAAGAGGATGTCTTTAACTGAGTGAAGTTCCTGGGATCTAGAAATGCAAGGTCAGCATAGAGTGTCCCATGACCCAGAAACCTCCTGTGTAATGTCTCAGTAGCTGTGTCCATGATCTGATTATGGACTGTGACTTCATACACCTTTTCTGGATTTGTGACAGTTTCAGCATGAGGAATCTCTCCAGGCCTGGTTGTCTTCTTCCTCCTCCTTTTTGATGGCAATGCAGACTCAACTTCCAGCTCTATCTCTTTGTCTTGCTCCTGCAATTTTTCATTTGCCCACAGAACAAATTTCCCTGCAGCTGCTTTGACTGAGGAAAAGTCTCTTGACATGCTTTTCAGGCTTTCATGTGTTGCCATTACCATTCTGTGGGCAGACAAAATATCCATCCCTTGTGTTTGGAGGTATTTGGACAGTGGTGATGTATGCTCAAATATCCTGAGGAAGGTTTGTGCTGTCAGTATCATCTCATACTTAAGCAGAGCCTCAACAAATCTTAGTGCTTGAACGCGAGCAGTTGTTTTCATGGTCATATCCTCTTGTATTGCAGTCAATGCAAGGATGACATCCACATAGAGACAATTATCTGGATTTGCAAATGATCCAAACATTTTCCTGAGAGCATTATCTTTGGCCCCCCATCTTGTCTCGCCAATTGGTGAGAGTCGCCTCTGGTGCTTGCCCTGGGTCTCACTTTCCCACACATTCATCCTTTTGTATGACTCGCGAAAGAACACAGCGATATCATTAAGAACAGCAAACAGTGAACCACTTTCTATTACTGTTTGGGTTGTGTCAGCCAGAACGAGGTTTAGTACATGTGCATAACACCAAACATGCACTTGATTTGGTGCCACTTTGGACATCTGAGTGGAAAAGCCTTTGTATTGGCCTTGCATATTAGACGCACCATCTGTAGCATGTCCGATGCACTTGCTCAGATCCAAATTGAGCTTTTCAGCAAGCTCTGAAACAAGACTGACAAAATATTGTCCAGTCGATTCCTTGCACTTGACAATGCTGATAATCCTTTCGTGAATTTTGTCTGTAACATATCGTACAACAACAGAACACTGGTCTTGTGAGGTGATGTCCTGTGTGGTGTCAATCTGAAGTGAGAACATTTCGGCATTTTTTATGTCTCTCACGATGGTCTCCTGGATAAGGTGCTGAATGGTGTTAATGACAGAATTAATGGTTCTTGCAGACAGTAACGAAACCAGGGAACCTCTGCCTTTTGCCCCAGTTTGATGAATCTTCTTGGATTTTTCAATACATTCCTTTAAATGCTCTTTTAGACAGATGTCATACTTGCTTAACAGGACTATAACCTCCAAGAAGTTACCATGATCAATATTGAAGTCATCAAGCATGTATGCAGCCTCATTCTCTGACCTATAGCTAAGGCCTCTTTTGCCAATCATCTTTACAACATCAACTACACGCTCCAGTACTTGCCGTTTCTTTCGGATTTGTCTCCTGTGTGAGGACAACTGACTTCCACTAAGTAAGTCTTTCACATCTGATTTAGAGGCATTTAAAAAATATGCTTCTGCACAAGTTTTGTGAGCCATGCTCTTTTCATGTTCCTCTAAGCGCTGATGCACATGTTTCCAGTCTGTCATACCACTAATGAAGGGAGATTTGTCAGTTGACTTGGCAAATGCTAAGCAGACAGAGCAATGTAATGCATGACGTTCTTGGCGGTAAGTAAGCCACCTTCTATTAGTGCCATCCTTGCAACAGAACACTTTTTGCACTACTGGATTACTTGATGTTTGTTGAGGATGATACTCAAAAAAGGACTTTAAGCTTTCATGGTGGGGACGAATGTAGTAATCAATTTGTTCCTTAGTTTTTTCACTTTCCTCTACTGTGTGAGTTCTTACTTCTCCGCTCTCTCCTATTCTTCCATGGACTCTGTCCTCTATTCCATCATGTGTTCTTTCTTTTCCTCTGTCTTTTTTCCTCTCTTCTCTCTCCTGTCTACTCTCATCTCCTCTGTCTTCTTCACATTCCTCTCCTGCCTCATGCCCTCTCTCCTCTCCTCTCGCCTCTAATGCAGACACACTGGCCCTAGCCTGAATAAACACAGATTTGATGTCACAAATGCACAAAAAAACGACACAATATGTTCTAAAGACTGCAAAATAAATTTGATGGTGTTTCATGTTCTTACCCAGGTCTAAAAGGCTCAAATTTAAGTTTATAATGGCAAATAATGTAAGTATTGTATTGTTTCTTTAAAAAAAAACATGCACCACTTTTCAGAATAATAACAAATGGAAAATTTCAGGACCTGTTGTTTTAGGACCACAGTTGTGGAGTTGGCTGGGGATCTTGGAGAGGTTATAGCTCACTCTATTATTTATGTATATTATTGTTTATATGTGTATAGCCTATATATATATATTAACACAAATTACCTTGCACCTGTTGGCTGCTGATAGTAGTATAGTAAGACCACTGTTCTACAGTAAACGTGATTTATAAAGACCACTGATCTACAATAAAATAAAAGAGTAATTAAGACAACTTGTACTTGCCATGCCTAAAATAAATAAACCAAACAAAAATTAGCTATTGTTTTCTTTTTAAATAAGCTGCAATCTCATTTTACAATTCCAATTTCAATCCCACAATAGACACTACTAGACTAACTATTAAATTCAATCATACTGGTTTCAGGTACAGATATTGCATAATCAAATGTAAAATACTTTACTTAACATGTCGTATCATATCATATATATATATATATATACACACACACACACACACACACACATCTGCGCTTAATCCTTTAATCCTTGTTAAAGCTGTTAGTCAAGAGCAGAGAGTTATTTCTCCGACTTTTGTTCACATTAATGAGAAAGACGGTATAGGTATAAAAGGCTTGCCTGGCACGTTCAGGGATTTTTTTCTCAATTGATTACAAATGGAAAAAATATGCATTATTTATATATATGTATATATATATATATATATATATATATATATATATATATCCAGTCAACTGTGGTCATATATATTCCAGTCAACTATGGTCATTTAATGGCTTCCCTGAGGTATAACGTTCTGTGACATAATTGTTGTTCTCCTGCTGTTTTACTGATCTCTTTCCGTGGTTGAAAAGCACTGATTGATCGATATTATTTATGAGGCATACCGTTCGGTAAGTTGAAGTGTAACTTCAGTTTACTTAAACTGAGGCGTTAAAGCGATCTGTCACGTCATATTTTCTAGCGCCAAAACGGTATTTCGTAATAAAATGGACAGAACCTGAGAGCTGAGAATTTTAAATGTAATTTATATAGATCAGTGAGTGGACATATACAGCTGGAATATCGTAACATGATTTAAACAAAACAATGCAGAATGCTACGTGAAGCCTATCATTAAATGTCTCACCTCAGCAGTCTGGCCCGCCCTGCTGACATCTTCACTGAAGTCTTTTACTGGCCTTCCAGCAAATAATTCGTTTATTTTTGCACATTTGGTGGCATCTGCCTCAAGTGCTTGTCTTTTTCTATCTCTCAACTTCTCGGCCCCTCCTTTACGTTTAGAGATGTTGTGTTTTATCATATTGATATTGCATTTCTTTGCACATTATCACATCGCTGCAGACTGCAGTTGTGAAGCGGCCGCTTTTCAAGTCTTGAACTTGATTCCGATTGGCCAATGTTCAGTGAACACGTCACGTGTCGTGTGCTTATTACACAGACCTGTCAGTCTTGCAGCTCGCATCAGCTTCATGCGGCTTCATGAGAGAGAGACACATAAGCTCGGAATTGGACTATACAACAATATAGGAATATATTTACGATTAGATTTAAAAAAAAAAAAAAAAAAAAAAAAAAAATTAAGCACCGGCCCAACCAGACCGCGGCCCACCGGGAATCTCCCGGTAGTCCCGATGGCCAGTACATGCCTGAAATCCAGCGTGTGTATTGTTGTTCTGTCTCCAGAAACTGGGATGGGAAACACTGCAATAAAAAGTAAAGATGATGCTAATTCTGATCTGAAAATATTTTTATATTAAATGTATATAATTTACATAAAATCATAAAATTGTATATTTATATTATTTTCAGATTCTGTGTCCGACACAACAACTCCTCAACAAATTGGTGGAGACGGAGGTAATCCATTCTCATTTACTGGTGAGGACAGCGGTGCCAGTTTAGAGAAGATCAGAGTCTGGGTGGGAGAATCACAGGTGGATGGTGTCAGGGTCTGGCTTACAGATGGGAGAGTCGAAACCTTTGGAGACAGTTCTGGACCGTATCAAGAGTTCGAGTTCACACCTGGTGAGCGTTTCACCTCACTGTCCCTGTGGGCGAACGGAGCAGGAACACGTCTTGGAGCCATCAAATTCAGGACCAGTCTGGGGAAAGAGTTTTTTGCAAAGATGACAAGAAAGCGTTTAAAAACAGAATATCCCATGGATGTCGGCTCTGGATTTTGTTTGGGAGTTGTAGGAAGATCTGATCAGGAATTTTACAAGATGGGATTTAAGTTTCTCGAAGCAGTTGAATCAGCAGTTCTCACTGATGTCAACTATCCCACTCTCCACCAACTGATGCAGCCTAACCACCTAACCCTAACACAGGTGAAAAAAGAAGAAATCAAATCCCTCAGTTTTAGTAACGACTCCTCCACCACTCAAAAACAAAAAGTTGAAACCTCAAAGAAAGTGACCAAAACATCTTCATGGTCAATGAGTAGGAGTGTTACTGCGACGCTTAGTATGGAAGTGAAGGCTGGGGTTCCATTGATTGGTGAAGTTACTGGAGGATTCAGTGCCACCATTGGATCAGAAAGCACTTATGGTCTGGAGCACACAGAAGAGACAACCGAAACTCTGTCTACAGAAGTAGATGTGCCACCAGGGAAGAAGCTGGACGTTTCTGTCACTATTGGCAGAGCCACTTTTGACCTGCCTTACACTGGCACAGTGAAGATGACCTGCAAGAACGGCAGTGTGTTTGCCTATGGAATCGAGGGCACATACAAAGGAGTCACTTACACTGATATCAAAGTGGAGACCAAGGAATCTCCTATAAGGGTCGTTCAACGGAAATGTCCAATTTTCTGTCCCTAGTAGTCCCCGTGAAATCAAAATTGAACCTATTTACTTTGTTAGCGCATATTACTAGTCTTGTGGTGAACAATTAATCCGTGCAAGTAAAAATATATTAAAAAAATGTTTTACCTTGGTAATCTTTAATCAAAATCTGAAAAGTTACTTCCGGTCTGGAACGGTTTCTTTTTCTGATGACGTAGGTTTCACAGCTTGGGTGGGGAAACGCTTAACCACTCCCCTCAAACCGTTAGTTTGCTATGAGCGAGAGATGGAGAGGAGGAGTGCTACCCAGATAGCAAACTGATATTGAATCAACGTGGAAACGACGTCTCTCATGACATTGAAACAACGTTGATTTTGCTCATCGAATTAACGTTGAACCAACGTCAGACGCGGCATTCTTCAAAGCTAAATGAAAATCGAAAATTGGTTTGCTTTCATAACGTTGAAACAACGCGTTGATTTCAAGTTGATTTTCCGTTAGTTTTGAAAGAATGACGCGTCTGACGTTGGTTCAACGTTAATTCGATGAGCAAAACAATGTCAGATCAACGTTGTTTCGATGTCATATCTCCACGTTGATTCAATGTCAGTTTGCTATCTGGGTAGAGTAAAACTCTGCCCTCTGTTCAATATTCCGTTTCACTTGGAAATACGTCACAGCACTGGAGAAAAATCGTTTGCAACTCTCGGTTCACGGGGACTTTTAAAGGTGTTTTTGATCCCACAGTGCGATGACCTCGCGGGGACATCGGGTGGACCACATGTTTCAACTGGGTTGGCTAGACCCCAAAGTTCTGAGACAATTTCAAAAACGTGCGATTCACATGTCCCCATGATAATGCAGAATGTAAACATAAAACGGCTAAATCCAGGGATTGCCAAAAACAGGAAGTGGGAGGTGTTTCAGACTGTCAATCATTTGCGAACAGTATGGGACCCTAGGAGTAGTATGAAGCTGCAGACTCGGAGACCTGCATCTACAGTCCCCCTGCACCCAGAGTCTCGCATTCTCAGACCCCTCGTTTTTCGAGACAGCGCCTCCTATCAAATTGTATCGGATAAACATGTGAAGAACTTAAGCCAAAACGTGAGTAGGCTATCTTCAATTTTATTTAGCGAATCGTAGCCTACTCGTTTGATTTATTTTTTAATAAAACTAATTGAGCTCATCGACAACATAGCCTATGAATAGTCCATTGAATATTTGTAAAGTTAGTTTTTAACAAGATTTGAGCCGTTAATTGATGTTTTTTCACCCTCTTCCCCCAAAAAATATTTAGATAGCTTACGTTTATAATTTAGCAACATAAACATAAGCATCATAAGACATGTGCTATCGGTCCTATGTTGTAGGCTATTCCAGGGTACACCATACATCGATGGAGTTGCCCCTGCCGAACCCAGCAACGTCATTTTATGATTATGCAAAGTGACTTATAAATTATTTTTTTAATGCAATTGAAGACGAAAAGTAAAGTCACGAACACAGTTTTTTCTTCTTCTTTTCTTTACAGCAAGATGATGTTTAGGTGATCATTAAATAAAGTAGGAATTGTTTATTAATTGGTGTTTTGTCTATTCTGATTTGTTTTGCTTCGCATTCAAAATATTAAAAAACAGATTTTGTAATGTTAGCATGGTAATGTTAATTAGACCATTATAGGTTGAACTGAAAGTAAATTTGGAATTTGAATAAAAAATATTAAAAAAAAAACACTGTAGCAATATAATATCACATACTATTTTTCTAAAGATTCTTAGAAAAGTTTAGATTGTCTAAAGTTCAATCTGTAATTGTATCCCATTCCATCAGTAACAATTCGTTTTTTTGCACATGCATTAAGCAGGGAACGCAAATATTTATTGGATAATTTATTTGGAGACCGTAATATTGCATCCTATTGTTTTTAATTGCATTTGGATATTGTGCTCTGTACTGTGTGTGCGGGTGTTATTCGATCTTTTGAACAGCAGGAGGCGCTGTGTTCGAAAAACGAAAGGGTCTGAGAATGCGGGACCCTCGGTGGGGGACTGTAGATGCAGGCTCCGAGTCTGCAGCTTCATAATATTGGAGACCCTAGGGCTGAACCAAGGGGACTTTTAGGTGGTCATTTAAATATTAAAAGTTTACTGTCTAAAAGTGAGCAGATACAGCATCTTTTATTGGGTTCAAACCTGGATTTTTTATGCTTGTCTGAAACCTGGCTTAATCAAAATGCCCCATTAGCAGCTCTGAATATTCCAGGTTATAATATATACAGGACAGACAGACAGGTATCAAAAAAGGGAGGAGGAGTGATGGTTTATATAAGAAGCACATTACAGTGTCACAAAATTCAGTGGTCAAATTGTAATCTGGAATGTTTAGGGCTCAATGTCAGGCTTTCCCCACAAATGTCCTTGTTGTAATATACAGGCCTCCCTCTGCAGATAACAGTTTTTATGAAAACTTTGAGCAGCTGTTAAAAGAAAACAACCATGACAAAGAAATTATTATAATGGGGGATTTTAACATTAACTGGCAGGATAAACCCTTTAGAAAAAAGCTTAAACAAATCACTGACAGGTTTGATTTAACACAAGTTGTCCGTGGGCCAACGAGAATAACTAACTCTACTAAGACTCAAATTGATCTCATATTTTCAAATAGACCAGAAAGAATTGTAAAATCGTTCAATATGTTGACAGCAGTGTTGGGTGTAACTAATTACTAAGTAATTAGTTACTGTAATTTAAATACTTTTCCCTTGAAAATGTAAAGTAAGGGATTACTCTTCATTTATCTGTAATTTAATTACAGTTACTTCTGATGTAATTGAGGTAAATACTGTGTGTATAGATCAATCCGATCTCACAGCGATTCGTATGCATTTTATGAGGCGTCTAAATTGTACGACCTGTACAAATTCGTATGAATATTGTAAAATATTTATGAAAAAAAGTGTGAAATGTCATGAGATCAGACAGAAAACAATAGTGGGTTTAACATCAAAATGTATTGTCTGATGTTAAAAAGTATGTTTTTATAATGTAACCTTCTCCACCTTTGAAGTTTAAGAATAATTGTAATTTTATAGTATTTATTTGAAAGAATTAAAACAGATTCATGTCTATCCTTGTATTATTCAGCTGGTTGAGATTGATACGGGATTTTGAAAGTAATTAGTAATTAAAAGTAATTAAATACTTTTTGGAGAGAGTAATTAGTACAGTAATCTAATTACACTGTCGAAGAGGTAATTAGTAACTAGTAATTAATTACTTTTTTAGAGTAACTTACCCAACACTGGTTGACAGGTTTATCGGATCAACTTTTTATCGGAAAACTTACTAAAAAACGCTTTCATTCTTGTACGAGTAATAAAAAAAGGCACCACTACAATTCCAAAAAGTAAATATCAAAATTTTTTAGATGCAGCTAACCAAATTCAATGGGATGACATTTTACCCTTAGTTGACTCTGACAAAGATAGCCAAACATTTTTAATTACACTCGAGAGAACTATTAAAGAATTCACTCAAGAAATCAAGTACAAACATAACAAAAACATTGTACCTTGGATAAATAAAGACATTATAAAAATCATGAAAGAGCGAGACTTAGCCCTAAAATTTGCAAATAAAACTAAATCAACGCATGACAGAGGACATTTCACCATGTTGAGAAATAAAGTTGTCAGGTCATTAAGAAAAGCAAAGGCTGATTTCTTTATTACTATAATTGAAAAGTCTAATGGAAATCCTAGTAATATGGAGCCAGATAAGGAAAATGACAGGTGATCAACCCAATGAACAAAAAACTGTAGAAATTAAAGTAAATGACCAGCTGATAAACAATACTCTCGAGGTAGCAGAGGCTTTTAATCACCATTTTATTGATTCTGTGGCTAACATAGCAAGCTGTTTTACACCTGAGAACGTATTAACTCCGCCAATAGACACAAGTCAATCAGTTTTTAATACATTTAATATAACAGAACAAGAAGTATCACAGACCATTAAATCGCTCAGACCATCAAGATGCAAAGATATTTTTGATATGGATACGGTGATGCTCAAGGCTTTAAGTGCGTCAGTTACACCCCCCATCACCAAAATTATTAATCTGTCCATTTCTCAAAATCTGTTCCCAAGCATGTGGAAACCAGCTGTTGTTATTCCAGTTTTTAAAAGTGGAGATCCTCATCCCATGTCAAACTACAGGCCCATAAGTATATTGCCCACAGTGTCTAAGATTGCCGAGAAACTGATTGCAAAACAAATTATTAACCATCTAAACACCACTCCCTATGCTCTCCACCCTATGCAGTTTGGCTTTAGAGCAAAATACTCCACTGAGACTGCGACTTGTTTTTTTACTGAAAATATAAGAGCTCTGTTAGATCAAGGTGGGTTTGTTGGAGCAGTGTTTCTGGATCTCAAGAAGGCTTTTGATACCGTTAACTAAAAAATATTACTGACAAAACTATGCAATTTTAATTTTTCCTCAGATGCACTCAAATGGGTTGAGTCTTATCTCACTGACCGTTCCCAATGTGTCAGAGTTCAATCATCTAAATCGACGGCCTTGAGTCTGTCCACCGGTCTACCTCAGGGATCTAATTTAGGGCCCCTGTTATTCTCCATTTATATAAATGACCTCCCACTCGCTTGTCCTGATGTTTTTGTGCAGATGTATGCTGATGACACCGTAGTTTATGCACACGGTAGGAATATCGCTCAGGTGGTAGAGAAGCTCACTAACGCCATGGATAGCATCACAGCTTGGTTGAAGCTGAATACATCAAAAACAGTAGCAATGTTTTTTTACTAAGTCCCACAAAAACTTCAGTGTTGAGCCAGACATTTTTGTTTCAGGGGAAAAATTGCAGATTGTGTCAGAATACAAATATCTGGGAGTTTTAATTGATTCAAAGTTATCATTCTCATCACATGTAAAAATGGTCTGTAATAGAATTAAATATAGTCTCAGTAACTTTAGACACATTCGCCATCAAATGTCCACACAGGCAGCAAAAATTTACATGCATTCTATGATTTTCTCACACATCACTTACTGTTTACCCGTTTGGGCACAAGCTAGTAGTACATCTTTGAAATCTCTGTAATCACTTTACAAACGAACTGTTAAAACTCTGGATAAGAAACCATGTATTTCTCATCATTGTCCAATATTACAAAAATATAGATTGCTCAGTTGGGATAATTTGGTTAAATACTCAAATCTATGTCTTATTTATAAAATTATTCATGGTTTATCTTCCCCTCCCCTCCAACAGTTTGTCAATACTCGAACAGCTGATTCCTGCAGGACCAGAGGTGCAGCTAGGGGAGATTGTATCATTCCCTTTAGGAAAAGTGTATTTAGTCATTGTAATTCCCTCGCAGCACTGGCAGACACAAGTGGTTTTCATGCTACAGGTTTATTTGAAGCTTATTCTCCAAGTTCACCGTGAAAACTAAACACAGTGTAACGAAAAAATAAAAACCACATTAGCTTGGAATGAACATGCAATGACATGCGTAGCATGTAAAATAACGTTCACCAAAGTAAAATACAGACACAAAACATACCTCGTTGGCTGGGAAGGGAATAAAGAGTTTTCTTAGATAGCTGACATCCACTTATAACAACTTTAACACTTTTATCAGAGCATTAAATTGTCCGTGCTTCACTTGCTGTTAGCTTGCGACTCTCACTCACGAGTGTCCCAAAAGGCCTTGCGAAACAGCGCGGAGACTTCAAAATAAAAGCACTTGCAAAACAGCGCGGAGACTTCAAAATAAAGGCACTTTACTCTTAGCAAATAAAATCACTAAATGATACTAAATGCAATTTATAATTCTAAATTATAACATTGGTTGAAAATAAAGTGTACATTATTATAATGTTGCGACAATTACAGTCATACTGCTTTTTCTGTTCAAGCTGCTGCTGAGTGGAACCTCACCCCCATAACTATCAGAAATATAAACACGTATAGTTCATTTAAAATTCAGTTAAGAAAATGGCTTATTGATCATCAGATCTGCCAACATTAGCCTATTTCTACACATGCTCTCGTTGCACACTTTTTTCCTTATGTGTTGTCATGTTTTTTACGTGATGTTTGTCCGATTGTTGTTTTGATGTGTTTACGCTAACATAATAGATATTTCACTAAATGTATTTTAATTTGTTTTTTAGTGCTATGAACTATGTAATTTCTTTTCTTTTTTTAGGGTCACTCTTACCAACTGTCTAGGGACTGCGGATGAAAAATAGCCTTTAGGCTAATTCTGGCATATTGACAGATATGTTTATGAATATGCACTGTCCCGGTACTAAATAAATAAATAAATAAATAAAAATAAATAAATAAAATAAATTGGAATGCTGTTGGACGAGAAAAGAAATTAATTTCTCATTAATGTAATGTTGCTGTACTGGCCAAATGTATGAAGACGAAACCTTATTTTTCTGTATTTAAAAGAGACTTGATTTGTAATTTCTTTCCAGCGTTGGAATGGTAATCTTTGCTTGGCTGTACCTTTAGCCCTTCGTTCAATAATATTTCTTTGCCATCATGCACAGGTAGGAGAAGTTTCTACGCAGACACACAAGATTTTCCAGCCGTTATTGCAGTTGAGATTTGTGGTTTATTGAAGTAAAAGTACATCAAAGATGAACATACCAGTTGTTTTCTTGTCTTGTTTCCAGTTGTGAGTTGTGTCTTCTAATCATGGTCTGGTGAGAATGTTTGTGCTCCCCCTACCTGTGCCTTTCATTTCCTGTCACCTATTCCCATTTAAATACAACCATGTGCATCTAGTCACTGCCACCTAGTGTCCAAATACTAATATAAATATATCCAAACAAAATAAACTATCATGCAAACAATAAACATAAATGTCTCCTACAGAATGTATGAAACGTAAAAAAAGGGCCCAGAAATTGTCTGGAATAATAAGAGACATTGAGCTCTTAAAAGAGGAATAAAGAGACCCCTTTCTATTTGTATTTTTTTTTTATAGTAATATATTTATTTTAATTTAATTTAACTTTTATTGTTTTTAATTGTTTTACCTTAACTGATATGTGCCTTCTTTAATAGGTACTCATTTTACCTGTATTCTGTTTTTGTTCTGTTCTTGGTGTTCAATAAAAATAAATTAATAAATAAATAAATAAGTTCTGGATAAAAAGTCTGAATAAATTCAATGCATTCTGGTTTATGACTGCTGTAAACTTTACCTCCATCAAGATGGCAGTGTTTTCCCTGTCACAATAGGCTATTGATAGCCTGACTTCGTCATACTCATATTCAAGAAAGAATGCTGCGTCCCAATTCGCATACTATCCGTCCTAAATAGTATTCGAAAATAGAATTAGTACGTCCCAAATCGTAGTATGTTGAAATCCCAGTGACTATTGCTGGAGGGGAACGTGCTTTCAGTAAACTTAAAGGTGTCATGAACTGGCTTTTTAATTTTATTATATTGTTGTCTGACGTCAACTTTTGACGTTCACTTGGTTTTTGTTTCAAAAACATCAAAATGAATAAGTAATAGGCTAATTTGTACCCTAGTTTTGAGCCTAGCTGAAAAATGCTAGGTTTTTATGGGCGTCTCGCACTGAAGACTTGGAAGTAAACGCCCACTGCTGTGAGTGGATAACAGTTTTGCATATTATAATGAGTTTCAACTCACCTGTCGGTGCACTTGGGGGAAATTGTTTTGAAAACGTCCAGTGTTGTAAAATGGCAACTGGAATGATTCGCCCATACATGTTCGACCCAGAGTCCGTGTGTTGCACCGTTCCTGTCAGATCCAATATAGACGGCACAGCACCGTTCTTTACTCTTAATCGGTCTGCAAATCCAGTATTGTTTACAAAACAATCCTCAGTGAAATGAAGCGAACATACGGACGATGTTTTACCTCATCAGCTGGAACGTCATTAAAAATAAAGTTTATCCATGCAGTCCTATTGGAGTCCAGAGGAAGCTTATGCAGCGATTGTCTTCTTCCACAACCAGGCGCTGCACAATATTCTGTATTGCTCGGTAGCTCGATGATCCGGTTTGTCATCACGAGGGAGGCACCTGTGTTATTTAACTATGCATGTAATGCGCGAATCGGTGGGCGGGGCTAAACCGGCCGTGAAGGTCTGAAGGTTGATCTTCTTCTGCGGGGGTGGTGTTTTATCATCTTTGACGTCATAGTTCCCCACTTTGAAAAACGAGTCGTTTGCTGAGCCTGGTGTAAATAAAAGCTTTTATTGGACTAACAAGGACGTTTACAGTTCTGAAACTTACAGGATATTCTTATAATATGATGATCTCTTAGATGTCAAAAGCTCAAGGACTTTTGATTTCTCAGTTCATCAGCCCTTTAAACTTGTAAAGAACTATTTAAGATCAACAATGTCGCAGGATAGATTGAAACGGCCTTGCCATACTCTCTGTAGAAAGTAGTGTCTGGGTAGAGGGAAGTCTGGGCATCTCTGATTAGACTGCTACCCCCGCGACCCGGCCCCGGATAAGCAGAAGAAGATGAATGGATTTGTTAACATGTATTTATTGCCTCAATAAGCTTTTTGCTTCTGCCTTAATACATTGTTCACTAACTGTGTGATATGTACTATATGTACATTTCTGAAATACATAACTTTTACCTCTGTTACTGTAATGAACCACAGGGAACAGAGGAATCCATTTGCAGCTTTATTAAACAGAGTCGTACAGGCAGGGTCGAGACGAGGCAGACAGAGCAATGTAGACAAGACAACAGGAATATCCAGGAGACAGGCAGAGATCAGGGCAGGCAGCAATAATCGTAATCCGTAAACAGTCCGAGTTCAGGCCAGGCAGATAACAATCGTAGAAGAGTCAAACAGTCCAAAGTCCAAAAACCAGAAAATCAGAATCAGGGTATAAACGCTCAGAAATGATCACCGGGGCAAATCAAGACTTCGCACTGGTGTGGTGTGTGAAGGTGGCTTTTATGGGTGTGTGCAAATGCAGTGCAGGTGTGATGCGCAATCAGTCCCAGGTATGAGGCATGATGGGAATTTGAGTTTAAAGCCAATAATCAATATTCCGGGGAAGGCTCCCTCTGGTGGCGAAGAGGAGACGGAGCGGGAGCCTCCATTGTAACAGTTACCTCTGATAACTGATTACTCTAAATTGTAATGTGGACTGTATTTTCTTTAAAGCTGCTTTTTGTCTATTGTGAAAAGCACAAATTAATGTGAATTGAATTGAATTAAATTGTATATAAACAGGTGGGACAAAGAATCAGATATGGTCAAAAGATCTGTATGTAGAAGGGCTGAGGGGAACCAGCAGAGCCAAATATAGCACAACAAAGGAGTTATATGCAAGCTTTATTTAATAATACAAAATCGCTCAAAACACAGAAATGCATAGAAGATAACACTTCAGACCTATAACATTGACATCCAGTCTTAACTTTGAGTCTGAGATAACCGAAACACTGAAACACAGGAATGAAAAAATGAAACGGATGAAAAATAGCCTCTGGCTAAATCTGGTACAATACATGAAATGGTAATTTTATGTTAAAAATTCTGCATGGTCCCTTCATAAATAAATAAAGAAAGAAAAAGAAAGAAAGAATTAATACAAGGAACAAACTAATGAGAAAGTGAACTAAAAGTAACCAAGGTAAGTAATATATGAACAAAACAAGAGTAAAAAGCAAACCAAAACAGAACATAAGAGAATATTTGAGAAGAGAACACACACACACACACGTACAAATTATTGTACCTTATACGTTAGTGAACTCTATTGCAATTTTGCTGAGAGTGATGATTGGGGTCCTTGAGATGTTGACATTTGTACTTTTTTCAGTTGCTTATAAACATATTAATGGCACAGGTGAAATTAAATTATATTTAGCACAAACAGGGCTACCATAATATGTGAGCAACATGTATGTACATGTTTGTATTTTTGAGAGAATATTGTGTATGCGTGGTTATTGAAAAAAAAAAACCTAAACAACAGAGTTTCTGAAATAAGGCCACAAAACACATACGAAAAGATGCCTCCACAAGACTTTTGACAAATTGATGTTGTTGTCTAGATTATTTGGGCATGTTTATGCAAATTACTAATCCCAGGTGTGCAGTTCACAGAAAAATTCACAAATACAAAATTCATTAACTTTAGAACAAAATCATTTCAGAGAAGTTTTCCTGTGCATATAAATACAAATAATCCATGCAATTATTAGTATAGTTGATGGTTACATAATAGAATGATTGCAAAATCTGATTTCACCCAGCGCATATCTATTCTATAGTGTGGCTCGTGCAACATACTGTAATTTAAATCGTTTTCTGCAAAAACCTCTTTCTCCCCTTAAGCTCAAATATAAATCAGTAGTATCATATTTTTTAAGTTTAAACTAAATTTCTGTCGTCATTTGCCAATTCATTTCTTGTTCTTTGAATTTCTGTCAAGACATTGCAAAGCTCTGAATGTGTTTTCCTCATCTGTGCGATGGCTTTGAGTACAGGGGATTGGACCTTTTCTGGATCATCTACTCTTCCCTGTCTCATCCGGTGAATCTCTCTGGCATCTTTCACGATAAAGGCGATGTCTGCTATGATTAAGATTCCACTCAACACTCCTGAAGCTGCAGCGACTGCTCGTCCGACACCGGCAGACTGAACAGCAATTCTGCCGAAACTTGCCAACATGCCAAGAGTCACGAATTGTGTGACACCAGCTACTCCGGCTCTGCCTAATCTCCATGATATTTGCACATTATCTAAAGTTGAGCTACTGACAAAATCACGGAACTTTGTAAGTTTTCTCAGTAACTTTCTCAGTTTTTTGAGTGACTTAAGAATCGGTTCACTTGCTTTTTTGTAGTCCTGCTGAAGTTTTTCAAACCTCTCACGGAGTGCTTTTTGTTTGACATTATTGGTAATGTTGGATGCAGCACCTGTTACACCTCCTGCAACTCCAACACCAATCCCAACACCAGCTACAATCAGAGACGCTCCAAATGTGAACGGTGACAAAATTGCACCAACTAATGCAGTGATTCCTCCAGCGGCTCCGATCACTGAACCGGTCAGACTGCCTATAGTGCAGTTATGATGGATCTCCTCTAGTGAATCTGTTGCTGTTTTCCACTCACTCACTACAGTATAAAAGTCTTTATAGTGCTCACTGTAGGCCTCATTAAAGGTATCGATGGAAGTCAATAACCTTTGTTGAAGGACTTCTGGAATCCTCCTATTTCTCTTTACTGCATCTTTCAGGAATGGTTTAGCCAGAATCTCATCAGCTGAAGGTCTCCTATGTGGGTCACAACTGAGCATTTGACTGATTAATTTCTTTACATCTTCCGAGTATATATTTGAGATTGTGGGTGTGGTTCCCCTCAAGCTAATGGCATGAAGATGTCGACGCTCTATGATGTCTGACTGTCAGATAAAGAAAAAAATAAAAGTGTTTAAACCTCTAAATTAAAAAAAAAATGTATATATATATATATATATATATATATATATCCTACATTGGAGACCCGCTTTAAAGAATAGAGGGATTTATATATACACTCCACACTCACCCACACATCCAGCATGCAGAGATCATGAAGCAACCATCCCAATGACCAGATGTCACTAAACAAAGACAGTATAATTTAGTTAGTTACCTCAATTTACATCTCTGTTCTGATTTTCATTTAAATTTGGTTTTCCCTATAGACCCCTTTTCAGTTGGTAAACAAGGTGACGTTTTTATGTGGGCGGAGCTTAGGTGGAGGCAGAACGATCCCTCTGGCCGCTTCACTAATGTTAGTTAGCTGAACCATACCGAACCGAACCGTGACACAAGTGTCTCTGATCGAACCGAACCGTGATTTTGTGAACCGTTACACCCCTAAAATATGTCTCAAGATAAACAACAGTAATGTTTTTTTTATATATATATATATATACATCTTTATAAAAGGTACTAAAATTGAACAAAGTGTGTGTATTACCATATATTTTACAAAAAACATACCTTTTGGAATTATGTCTCTTTTTATGGATCTCTGGGCTGATATAGAGCTCTGCACCCACAACCGATGTTGCATATTCATCAGCACTGAAACAGAATAATCAAACATGTAAATTTAAATGGATGGAACTGACAAAATACCTTCAAAAATCCTATTACTATTTAATTTCACCTTTGCAGCACTTTTGAGCATCCAAAATCCCCTAGATTGATGTAACCATCCTCAGTCAGAAACACATTCTAGAAGAACACCATAAATCATCACATGAACACAAACACATTCACCTTTCACTTTAATAAATGATCAAATGACCTTAGTCAATGTCTACCTGAGGTTTTATATCTCTGTGGAGAATGTTCTTCTTATGGAGATGCTGCAGAGCCAGACAAATCTGAACAAACCAGTCAATGATCTGCACACAGAAGAAAAACAAGACAGCAATAATGTATTCCATGCAATGTGCTGTTTTTTATTTGGTATATTTCAGTTCTAAAAGCTTGCATTTGCCATTAGTCTACCATAGTGAAGAAGAAAAAATGGTTCTTGTTTTACAGTATATGCCCAAAAGTATCAGTGTATTCAGTGTTGAGTTGAGTATTAAAGGGCACCTATTATGCCCCTTTTTACAAGATGTATTGGTCAAGATGTATGGTCTCTGGTGTTCCCAGAATGTATTTGTGAAGTTTCAGCTCAAAATACCCCACAGTTAATTTATTATAACCATTTGAAATTGGGTAAAACATGGTGCTAATCACTGTTACTTTTTACAAAGCCACCTAATCGCAGCAGAGGACAAACATATACAGATGTTACAGCAGCGATAACAGATGACAATACAAGCACATTCATCCAAAACATCCAAATATGTTTTTTTTTTCCTTGTGTTTGTGTCTCAAAGGTTTATTGAGTTGGTTTTAACCTCTTTCCCTGCACAACGTAACTTAACAGTAAATTAAGATCAAGTTTGGTACACCAGAAACTATAATGCTTACAACGCTTTTGACAAAATACATCATAAAATATGTTTAGAACTACAATTAGCATCACATAATATAATGAACAGCTCTAAAGCGAATGATCTCTCTGACTCAGAGTGCCTATAACACTCACCTGTTCTTCTTCAAAAGGTGTGTTTTCTTGTGCTTTCATTTTCTTGAACAGATCTCCTCCTGCACAGTACTCCGACACAATGTAGAAGTACCCAGATTCTTCATATTAAAAAAACATTCAAAAAATAAACCAAGTGATGTATTATTATGAAATATCTCCGTTTACAAATATAGACAATTACATATGTATAAACTACCAGTCAAAAGTTTGGAAATTCTCTTATTTCTCTCATTCCTCCAGTCTGCAGTGTCACGCTGCTTTGATCACAGGAATAAATGATATGTTACAATATATTCACATAGAACACACTTACTTGATACAGTTAAACATATTTCACAGTATCACTGTATTTTTGATCAAACAAATGAAGCCTGGGTGACCCAAAAAAATCATATTTATTATAAACTTCTGACTGCTAGTTTATGTCCTCACATGCCTGTATATGAGTCATATACAAGTAATATAAATTTACCTTTCAGAGTAATCTCTTATACTAAGATTCAGATTTTTCTTTTAATGTTTAATCACTTATTCACAAGTATTTAAATATTTAATCACAAGCACAGTTTAAAATAAATGCATTATATGTCATTTAAACACAATATTCTTTAAACTTTAAAGGTCCCCTGACGTGAAATTTTCTTTCTCTGAGGTTTTTTAACATTAATATGAGTTCCCCTAGACTGTATTTGGTCCCCTCGTGGATTTTCAATCGGTGTAAACCGAGCTTTGGCTATTTTTCTCTTCTCTGCATTCGTCTGCATCTCAGACGCGATGATCTAGAATCTCCCCCTATATACGTCATATAGGAGAAAGGTTACTCCCCTTTCTCTGTTTTGCCCGCCCAGAGAACGATTTTTAGTTTTTTTTCTATGTGTACTTAATATAATTTAAACACACACCTTCAAAGCAGTCCTCGTAACCAACGATATATCCATGCTGCAGTTTCTTCAGGATGTTGATTTCGTTTCTGGCTGTGTCTAGATTAAAATTCACATTCTGCAAAGAAGAATTTAATTTATATCATGTTTATACTGTATATAGGATCTTACTGATATATTCAATCAAACCACCTATCTTCTTAGCATGGTTTCCGCTTGTTGCAGGGATCACTTCTCACACACAATTGGATTTCTCACAGGTTTTATGCCAGAGTTGGGACACAATCACACAAAAGTAAAATTTCTTTGGCATTGAACCAGGAACTATCTTGCTGTGAGACGACAGTGCCTTCCCTAATTAATATGTTCAATACTTTAATAAACTCTTGCTTGTACTTACATCTCTGTAGTTGATCTCTTTGACCACAAAGTAATCTTCATCTGGATTCTTCACCAGAAACACTCTTCCTGAAATCCCGTGTCCAAGTTCTTTTATTATGGTGAACTCATGTTGTTTTAACACTTCTACAATCAAGATAAAGTTTGAAAATTACCATTAGCAAAAATAACACTTTATAAACACACATATTATATATATAAAAAAAAAAATACAATATATTCAGTAGCTTCTGATTACCTCATGCTTATTTATTATTAATGCTAATAATTTAATATATTTATATAATACTAATAGGCTACTTATAAGTATAAAAATACTAGTGTGTTTTGGTTTAATTTATTGTACTACTGTTCAATATAACAATATTATTCCAATTAAACTACCATTTAATGTACAGAACATTATATAAATATCAATGTATGTAATATTATATAAATATTTATATACAATTTATTTATGTAAATACAAACTAGAAGGTAGAAAACAACTGTGAGAGCACATACACACACACACAAACAGGATCTGTTGAAGCCCACTTCTCTTTGTTTTATTGAATTAAACTGGTTGTTGAGAGAAGTCTTGGTTTTTACTTCATCACAGATAAGAAAGGCCTGTAAGACTCAGTTTAGATATGCAAATCACAAAGACCCTCACAGTCACTGTTACAGGAGCATTCAGACTTTAATTAAATAAACTCACCTCCTCTTTCTGCTGCTCTGGAATCATTTTGTTTATTTTGTGCTGAATTACTCATCTTTAATGCTGTTATGAAAATAGGACAAGTGGTTAAAATTCAGTACTTAAAGGTTGTATCAGTGTGCAAAAGGATCAAGTGATGTGAGTCGGGACAGAGCATTTACAGCAAGTGTTCGATCAGACAAAAAAAAAAGTGTTCGATCAGACCACGCCCCTTTTCTGACATGTTGCGACATGTCCTGGCTTGCAGAGAGCGGTATGGGCTATACGCCTTATTCACGGCAGCGCCATCTTTGATTTTTAATGAGAATGAAAGCGAGGCTGTGAGGGATAGTCATGCATCTCTTCAATGGGCTGTATTGTTATTTAATGTGTTTTCGGATTGTTCTGCTCATGAAACACTGAAAAAATATCTTTCCAAGAAATTTCAGTTGACAAAAAACTCCCGACAATGTAAGTTGTGGAAAATTGTAAGTATATAGCAGTTTTATTCAGCTTTTTACAGCGGATGCCATTGGAAACACGGTAAGTCTATCCCTCACAGCCTCACTTTCATACCTGTCATGGCGCTGCTCTGAATAAGGTGTATAGAGTGCTGAAGTTACGATGTCACTCTGTAGGCCAAAACGCGGAAGTGAGTTAGCATTTTAGCATTACGGTTCCCTCGCTCTAAAGCCTATAGGATTTTTGAATGGGTTTTTGCTAAATGGCCTGAAATAAGGTCTGTGGTGAACAATGCCTCGAAATAATTTCACGTTTTAATCTATGACATAGAACACACAGTTATAACCTGCTTGTGTTTTTTTTAACTTTATTGTCTCTGATTGTGTTATTAAAATCTTTATATAGGCTTCAAAATGTATACATTTTGGATTAACTTGTAAAGATTATATTGCTAGACAAAACGTGTAAGGGTCACAACTCTTTGTTAAACACAGATCTTATTTTATGCGATTTTCCAAAAGTCTATGGGGAAAATGCATAGCTTTTCGACTGAGGGAACCCATGCGACGCTAGCTTCCGAGTTGTCCTACAAAGTGACGTCATCACTTCGGCACTCTATATGCACGCATAAGTTTCGCATTTGATGCAAGGATGCTCGTCAGTTTCCAGTTGGGTAAATTAAAGCGGAGGAAAACGAGATTATGGCAGTCTTCAAAATGTACTGTCCTCCCATCTTTGAAACGAAACTTTCATACTTTCTTAGATGTAATTTTACAGTGTATATATAGTTATGTTTATTTAGTATAATTTTAAAAAGAAGTATAAACAAGACTAGGGGTGTCTGTTTTCCCTGTTTTTGTGACTAACGTTTATTTAGTATAACCATGGACATGGACTGGAGTATAAAATTCAACATAAATTCTCGGTATTAGGGATGCACCGATCCACATTTTTTCACTTCCGATCCGATCCCGATACCCGACTTTGGATATCGGCCGATACCGATACTTTTCCGATACCAGAGCTGTGTTTGCTTTAATATTATTTATCATTATTGTTGATTTTATATGATGCTGAAATAAACTCCTCTCTACAGGCAAGGATGATATGTACGTATGTATGTCAGTATATATATTGAACAATAGATTAAACAAAGATACACATTATACAGGCCTACACAGTGCTTTAATTTCAGGAAGGTCTACTAACATTATTCAGGTATGGTCTAAGTAAAATAGCACTGCAAAACTTACCATAGATATATTTATGCTTATTAGAGCATAAGTAATTCATTCAAGAGCTGTGAGTGATTTTCTCTTTGCCTTTTGTTGTTTGACTCTCAGTAATGTCGCAATCGTCACATTTATACTGCTGCCCCTTTAAGAACGAGTTCAGATTTCATAGTCTACTGATGCACCATAGTTTCTCCCAACTACTTCCATAACTACGTTCATTTTAGACATAAACGGTTTAAGTGTTAATCTCCAAGCCGGTCGGTTTGACATTTTTCTTGTGCAGGCTACATTTGATCGTTTAGACGCGCATATGAAGCCCAGATTATAATTTGCTTGTCTTGTTGCGGTCTGTTTCGGAGCGCGCGCCGCACTGGGAACAGCATTTCCTGCGCAAATTTTGTGCTTTTAATAGCTCTCTTTATTATTAAAAGTGTCCCGCAATTTAGCAACAGCAGAGCCTGCATTTTACAACAATCACAGATCGTGCTGATTCTGTCTTAAAGTTTTAGTATTAAGGAGAAATGACAGTGCACCGCCGCGATGGGAAGAAAGTTGGCTAGACAGAATGCGGCTATTGTTTTTAATGGTTTTTTACCTCAATATATTCTTTAATCTTTGGAAATCAGACTAATATCATAGATATAACCAGGCTACGTTTCCTCTGTCGTCACTCATTAAGCAGGGCTGTCGTGTTGTTCGTGCTGTGGGACCGCGTGAGAGAGCTCTCTCTTTCTCTTCTGGACTGCGAATTGCAAACATGCATCACAGACAAATAGTTTAATTAATACGGCTTTGCAAACATTGCATTTTGCGGTCTTGCTCTGCTGCGGTGTTTCCAGTGTGAAGTATTTCCACACAGCGAACATGTTGGTAGCTCAATCCTATCCTGCTAGCTGGCTGCAAACTGCGGAATGGATTTCCTGAGTGGGCGTCTGTGTGTCTCATTGAGCCCTATTTTTTACAGTCTATGATTGAGCTGCACCTCCGTTCAGGATCTCCATTCCACAGTTTGCAGCCAGCTAGCAGACTAGACCCCCGGGGAATCCCTTTTGCAGTCATTTCAGCAGCCAACGTTAAAGCGCAGACATGGATCATAAATATCGGATTTCTCCGCAGGTTGGATCGGAAAAATCCGATACGTGTATTACGCTGGTATCGGTCCCGATACCGATACTGGATCGGATCGGCCCCATCCCTAATTATTACGCATCTATTAAAATATATTTAAGTTGTTGTTTATTTCAGTCCACACTGCTGCATTCGGCGATGTACCGTCCATGGACTAACCCCATACAAGGCCGCGGTATCTTTAACTTTTAACCCATGCATAAGACACTTCCCCACTCCCCCAATAGCGTCTGGCTGCAGACAAGTGACGTCACTTGCACTCTCGGACTTGCACGCTCAGACACGAGCGCTTCCTCTGCAAGTGACGTCACTTGCACTCTCAGACACGAGCGCTTCCTCTGCAAGTGACGTCACTTGCAAGCGACGTCTGCTCTACGGAACGCGATCGGGGCCAATAGTCTTTAAACGAAACGCGTGAATTGTGACCGCGGCGATTTTTTTTTTTTACGTGTTTCTTTTGAACGCGTAGACACGCTCATTTTGGTCGTGTTAAGCCGTCATTTGTCATTTTGTTGGCAGTTTTTTTTTTTCAAATTGCTACACAAATTGCCACACTACAAGTGGAATTTGAGGCTCAATCAGTGAAACTATTCATGTACCCAATCTTTAGTCCATGTCTGCAAAAATACAAGGGCATTATATGCTTTGCTCTGTTTGTATTTGAAAATCAAACTTTTTGCAAAACTCTAAACACATTTCTCTACATTACACACATCATTCAAAACCAAGAGCTCTTGTTTCATTTGGGAAACACTGGCATTTTAAATGCCACATTCATTTACGGATAACCTACAACCAAAAATCATGTGGGAAAAGACATGTACATAAATTGATCACTTAATCAAAACTCAGCTTTGAGAAAGAAATTATTTTTTTTACTATTTTTATTTATTAACTTATTTTTAATTATTTTCAAGACATTTTGGACAATTTCATGCTCCCAACTTTGTGGGACCAGTTTGTAAATGAAAAACATCAAGTTGATGTATTGTTTTTTTCTTTTTATTGTAAATGTCAATTTACAGTATACATACTGTGCAAAACAGACAAATACAAGGTACAAATAGACAATATATAAAAACACATTGGCACATTATTCACTTTGCTCTATAGTTCGACAGTTTACCTTTAATTTCATGACATCAACTACATGTTCAAGAAACATTTGCATGTCATTCATTACAGTAAAGATGAAGCAAAAGGGTTCCAGAGCATCGATTCTGTCCTGTGGAAACTCAGCCTTCTCCAATCTCTCAACGGCGTCTGCAACGTCTTGTTCCTATATAAAAACCATACAATTACAGCAGTAAACATTTGAAGTAGATCAAAACCTTTCATTAAAGATGTCCTAAAACCACAACAATACCCATTCTTTTTTTTTTTTTTTTTTGACAATTCATCAATGAACTTTTTTGCATCCACTTTAAATGTTGACTACTACTTATAAAACCCATCAATATATAACCCAAAAAGATTTGCATATGTAAGGGAAAATCTGTGGAAGTGTAGGCTACATAAGATTGTAAGCATAAATTAAATTTGCATGTGCAAGAAAAGCTTTGTTAAAGGGATACTTCACCCAAAAAATTAAAGTTTTATCGTCGTTTACTCACCCTCAAGTTGTTCCAAACCTCTATTTGTTTATTTGTTCTGCTGAACACAAAGAAAGATATTTTGAAAGAATGTTTTAATCAAACAGATCTTGATCCCCATTGACTTTCATAGTAGGATGGTAGTCAATGGGGATCAAGATCTGTTTAATTAAAACATTCTTCCAAATATCTTTCTTTGTGTTCAGCAGAACAAATAAACAAATAGAGGGTTGGAACAACTTGAGGGTGAGTAAACCACGATAGAACTTTAAATTTTGGGTGAACTATCCCTTTAAGGTGTAAATTGCATTTCAAGCTTAAGAAAAATAAGTTTAAAACAATTACTGTTTACACCTTTGCCATTTTTTGTGGCCCAAATATGGACAAAAGCATTGCACGTCTGTGAACACCCATTTGCAAGTGAAAACAACGGTTTAGAGAACTGTTTCAGAGCAGTACCCTCTTATGTTTATTTGAAGGAAAAATATGTAAAAATGTGCTTGTGCACCAATTACAGTCCAATGGTTTAATGCATCTACCTTGGAAAACAACTGCTTTTTTTAAATGGCCTTCCCAGTGTAGCTTTATTTTTTTCAGGGTGGTTGGCTTCAGAGAAGGGCATAAACTGCAGTGATACAAAGCGCAACATGATGTGCACTGTGGTACCAGGGGCTTTCAGAAACTAAAATGACTGAATGGTGCATGATGCATCTGTAATGAAACCATTGATAATATTGATATTAGACTGTTGTACAGACGTGACGTCGAAACATGATCGAATATTGCATGTATTTTACACAACGTATTTTACTAAAAATGTGTTTCACCGTAAAACAGGACGGGACGGCAAACTACAGTGGTTTCAACGTGTAAATCATGTAAAGCCAGTTTATATACAACTCTATTAATAAGTTTTCTTCATGTATTTAAGACCGTGAGTGGTTGGCTTGTTAGGCCTAACGTTTAATATATTTGTGTATCAGAGATTAAAAATCGTGTAAAAGGTAAAATGTATTATTTATCACAGGCCTATAAAGCAAAGGCATATATTTAGGCCTATTGCGTTTATATTTAGGTATATGTGTGTGAAAATATACACATGAAGAGTTCAGATGCAAAAGCCTCTAAATGCCATTTGAAATTTTCTTCTTTAATGATGATTTTTATCAAACTTGTATAAAAGTTCAGTAATTTCTCTTAAATGGCAATGAATATTGCCTATTAATTGTTATTTTAAGTGAAATTACTAAACTTAAATATACAAGTTTGATAAAAATCATCATTAAAGGAGAAAATTTCAAATGTCATTTAGAGGCTTTTGCATCTGAACTCTTCATATATACTTATTACTTACAGAACGATTTTAACGACATTGGAATTGTTCCCAATCCGCCACGAGACACACTATGCGCCGTCGATTGCACGTGAGTTCACAGGTAGCGGAGAGCAGGTGTCGATTGCAAATGACGTCACTTGCAGCGGAAGCGCTCGTGTCTGAGCGTGCAAGTCTGACGTCACTTGCAGCGGAAGCGCTCGTGTCTGAGCGTGCAAGTCTGAGAGTGCAAGTCTGCAGCCAGACCCTTCTCA